>CM070693.1:33163192-33215692 GCA_036346265.1 Melocanna baccifera
CTGAATTCTCAGCAAAATATATAGAACCGAGAACCGACGACCAGAGGAGATGAGCAGGAGCCCACACAAATACAACTTTTTTTTTTAAAAAAAAAGTCTTTTTCCTAGGATGAATTCTAGACTCTTCACTTCGACAGTGATTAAACCTATATCAAGACATGAATATCCGAGCCTAGATATCTCCAAGAAAAATCAAGCCTGCCCAGGCAGTTTGACCCCTGTGCGGTCTGACCTCTCCCTTAGCACTTAACTGAAAATCAGTATGATTTTAAATACAAAAATTGACATAACTTTTTATCCATAGCTCCAAACTACTAGAAACTTTGTACAAATCTAGCCTATAATATTGTCAACCTAACATAATAAGAAATTTAAGAAAAGATTTTCAAAGTTTTGATCCACCAAAATTGGGCCAAATACGAAAACGATAATTGAGAAGAGCTCGAGGATAAGTTCCAAAGACATTGTTCGCCGCGACCTAGGGCGTCGCGAGAGGTGGCTCGCACGCACACATACATACTTCTCAAACGCTTACAAGACTCATCTCGCTAAACCATTAGCGATTGATCCGCATAGCCATCCGGCTCATTTTCACCTAAACAAGTTCTCATTTGCGCCATAAGCAAAGTGTACCCGCACATGTTCTTGTAAGCAACCATAAGCCTATTGTATCTAGGTAGCAGTGCTTAATTAATTGAATGGATGTTAGTGATATGCCCTAGAGGCAACTAGAAGATGTTGTATATATCACATACTATGTTTATGATACATTACTTTGTTCCTTGGAATAGACATCATCATTATTGATCAATGAGTATGTGACTTATTCATGAGACTCTTAAATACTAAGATGTTGCTATTTCTAAATGATCCTTGATCGTATATCATATGAGGAACAAATATGATTCAAAGACAAAGATCAGCATATGTATTGATTGATGATCATGTCTCATGGATCATGGTATGGTGATACCAAATCAATAATATGGACATGTGTTAGTGAACATATGTTGGATAGACTCGCCATGAGACATCGCAGAGATTCCATGTGTCATCGCTGGTCTCAAGTAGTGTTTATGTAGAGTCCTTAGACTTGAGATCATCATGGTTCCCAACATGAGTAGTAGCTTATTTTGGGACTACTAAACACTACTCCGTAACTAGGTAGTCATAAAAGTAGTCTTCGGGTTTGCCATGAAACATGTAGTGGGATGTGAATGATCAAGATAGAATTTGCCCCTCCTTATGGGAGAGATATCTCCGGCCCTCGATGTAATGGATTATGAAAGTGCATGGCCATGCCAAGGTGATTGAGGAGTCAATCACGAGTTTATAATCCATCACGGAATCGAGAGAGTGATTGAGCTATTAAGAGGATGACACAGTCTCGCCTTGAGCTCAATCTATATCGTGAGGCAAAGGGATTCGTGACATGAGAGAACATTACAGTTTCAGCGATATGATCTTTACATATACTTTGGGGTTAATATGTCTTACTAGAGACCGCTATTAATATGGTAACCGGAAAGGCGTTTCGGGTCACGACAAAGTATACGTGAACCTGCTGTGGTCGCACGCTTAACGGGTTGGAACACTAATTCGAATATGATTCGGATATGGGCTCAATTCGGATAGAGATCCGAATAGACTCTTATTGGGCCTCGGTCCACGAGGCCCACGTGAGGAGGTCTATATATATGGAGGCGAGGGGCGGAGGATTCGTCCCGCTTAACATCTAGCAAAACCCTAGCCGCCACCTCCCGAGCCAAACCCTAGCCGCCACGAGTGCTAGTACACTCGCGATCGGCGCCCACCCGGACGTGTGGATACCGATGGAGGCGTTGCTCGTTGGTTGATCTTGATCGGCGTGCGTGGAGGAGACGATCCGCTCGGGACGATCGGCTACTTCCACTACTACCTCGACGCGCGAGATTGGATCGGTTTCAATTCTTCTTCGCGGCACAAGCTGCGTCTAAGTGGTAACGATCCATGATCCTTCCTTAGCATGATGTTCTTGGGTGTGCGGTAGAAAAGTTTTGTTTTCTGCTTCCGTAGCCTACGCGTATTCCTTTAGTTCCTATAGCACACACGCAATAAGCTGACTGAACTAGATATTGGTGATTCTAGTAGTATGTATGATCATTAAGCGAGGCATCAGATCAAGCATGCAAAACAAAGGCATGAAAATATGACGTGTTTTTTTCATTGCAAATTTGTTCATCTGACATGACAAATAGTTCTGATAATTTGCAACCTTAAATCACTCGTATAGTCAGATAGTGGTGTGGTCAATTCACCGATCACTAGCATATGTTTATGTTTGGTTGCATCGTGTCAGCGATCTGCCAGGCACCGCCGATCGTGCTAAATTTGGCGGGTGCATGCACTTGTTGACCGGTTTTCATGTGGTCCTAGATTCCTAATGGTACATACTGTTGGAAAGCTAGCTATGTCGTTTACCCTTTCAAAAGAAAATAAAAAAGGAAGCTATGTTGTTTAACTTGATTCATTTACAATGATCAAATTTGATAATTGAATGCATTTTGTTGGGGTGGGGTGGATGGCCCTTTTTATTTTTTTTTCCTTTCATGATCCAGTCTTTTAATTAGTGTATACAAGCTGAGTCAATTGTCAAAAAAATTCTCATCTTTAGGACTTGTTGGAACGCACCCTCTCCTTTCAATTTGTCACATACATGCCTTAGAGAGCAAGTTATATACCGCTGCATACAGATCGATCGATCGATCGACCGGTCGATTTCACAGCCATACATACGAACGAGAAGTGCATGTCATCTCACACACCCATCCCATCTTCGATTCCACTATCTGCGCGCACGACGAAACGACCGTGCATGATCTCTGCACTGCGCGTGCCTTTGACTCGACGTGTTCGAACCCCACCCCATACAAGTTGGGGGCCATCACCGAGCGCAAAAGGAAAGACGGGCCGCGATGGCGACGCCCGCCCACGCGCGGGCCGGGAGGGCCCACTGGACCGACGGTAACGTACGCCAACCCACCGCGATTTTACCAGTGGGGCGTGGAGTGATCACCAGCCAGCAGCATAGCTCGCTGGCTGGCTGTCCCGCGTTCTAGAACGAAAACGACGCGGCGCTAGTTGCCTAGAAAGCTGGTCGTTGTCTGTCTACTCGTGTAACATCTGCTGCACGCCGCCCTGTGCTGCAGACGTGTCCCTGCCGTGTGGCTCCTGCCGTGCCTGGGCCGAGCGACAGGTACGTCTGGCCGCAATGGCATAGTTTTGTATAATTTTGTATATTTTTTTATAATTTTCTATATTTTTTTTCTTAATTTTAAAAAAAATTTATAATTTTTAGAATTATTTCTTATTTTTCAAACTAAACGGCCAATCATACCAGCACAGCTCATTTAACCTTGATTGTGTCGATCACGGACTGTGCATGGGCTCGATCCTCGGCCTATGGCTTTGGGTCTAGCCGGCACGGCCGTTGGTCAGAGGAGCTGCTGTGACAGGTGTCCCGGTAGGGAGGAGAAAGGAGCAGAGCAGAGACAGCGGAGCGAATGGAAAGGGAATCGGAGGTGCTGTGGATCGCGACAAAAAGGAGGCCGCCAATGACGATGCGATAATTCTAGCGCCGCCGGTACTGTGAGAGCTGCCTATTTTCTTCTGGCCGGGCGCACGCGGCGAGGCAGCAACTCGCAGGGCGGAAAGGCGCCCTGCTCGAATGGCTGCTGCGCGTGCTACACGGAAGATTCACCACCTGGTCCTGTGATGGTTGTTTAACCAAACCGGTAGTAGTAATACAAAGGCCGCGCTCCATAACGCAATAGCGTCTACGTTTGACGTTAAACGCTGGCCTTTTTACCATATATATATTTATCTTTTTCTATTTTAATTTTAATTTTTTTACCCAATATTTCTAATAAAAAATCACCGTAGCCACCTCGTCTACATATTTAGCGTTTATTGTAAATATGTAAACGCTGGCGTCTACATATTTTTATCAATTTAGATATAATAAAAAATAAATCAGTTATAATATATAAAAAAAACGTAAACCATCACTGTTCTAAATAGCTTAGAGAGTAGCCACCTTCAAGGGGCGCGAAGCAAAGGGGAGCCTCCGCTGTAAAGAGGAAGGAATCATTTGTACTAGGAAAAGAAAAGGAGTACATATGTTGGCTGTGGGTCATGCCATGGCGTCGCAGCGTTCCTGTTTGGGCGGTGCGGATGCGGCGAGGCATGGCATCCATGGAGTCAAACGCGGCGGCTAGAGGGGAGGAGATGGCGACGCCACGCCGCGCCGTCACTCCGGAGGATTCATGGCTGGGTTTGTCCTTTCTTCACTCCATCTTGCACTGCCCTTTCTTCTGTCCCACCCACCCAAAAGAACCAAGCCAAGCCACGACTGACCCACCCTGCCGCTCACTCCATTCAGTAGTGTCTCTGGGCTGAAAATATGAACAAAGATATAGATAGTGAAAAAAAGTAAGAAAGAGATACGTGAGTATGTTTGGAACATAGGAATAGAAAAAATATACGAATATGATGATGTATAAAATGAAAACTCACGGGATTTCAAAATATAGAAAATGGAAAAAAAATAGCTGTTTGGATCCAAGGAAAATTTCCTTTCGGTGCTGCTGCAGCCAGCACTCATTTCCTTTGGCTCAGACTGTATGGTTTTTTCCCCCTGTAAAATACATATGGTACGCTCCCTTTCCTAAAGAAAGAAACCATACAAACCTTTGATCCAAACACATACAGAGTAAAATTTTTTGAAAGAATTATACAATTCAAAATTTTCATGACAAACCTTTGATCCAAACAGGCCCTCTGTGGGGCTCGCTGCACGCTGATCTCCGCTGCAATATTTCTAATTAATAAGTACACTAGCCTGGCCTCCTATAGCACATCAATACTAATTGCGCCACATCCTGCAGTCTGTTCTATACTGGTGATTGTTTTAGCGTTGACTTCTGACTTTTGGCTGAAATTTTACTGTAGTTGATTTTTTTTACTATAACTGATTTAGCTTTTTAGGCATAATTAAATTTCAAAAAATGTAAAAATAGAAAAAATATGTTAGCCCATCACAGACAATGCAAAGGAACACAGAAAAAAAGAAAAATACAAAAAAGCTCAAAATCTAAAAATTCAAAAAGATAAATTCTGAATAGTGAAAAAAAGTTTTAGAAGTTGAAATCAAAAACGTTGAAACGAGCGAGCCTTATGCTAATTGGGCCTATTCCTACTCATCTGCTTCTAACTTCGGTATAGAAAAGTCAACAATTAATATAAATATCTGTTTCGATTTTTTGAAGCAACTTCACTTCTCTCATTTCTATCACTTATATACATCTCTCTCACTTTTTACATGGCTTGTCTCCCTCAATGTAAAAAACATTTCTTTCAATCACTACCACTTATTTTTCAATTAAAAACCATAAAGTATAATCCATACAACTTACCGTCAAGCTTTAATTTTTATACTGGTATTATTTGGTTTTGGCTATAATTAGATTAGGACAACCACCAACTGGCTTAGCTAGGGATTTTTGCGGGCCACATACATATATACATATATACATACATGCATGCCACTGTTCAGTTCCCAATGCAAACTAGCAAGTTAAATGCATCGTCTAATTAATTCCATGTTATACATTAGGCAAAATATACGGCCTATTAACGAAGAAACTAGCAATGTGCCTTAATAATGTTATACTAGGAGGCAATTGGTTTGGGCTGAAACTTAGTGGATTATAGTTAAAATTATACTATAGTTAGCTGAACATATACTATAGTGGCGATGGAGCTTATTTAACGTAATTATTTTAAAAATCTAAAAATAGAAAACAAATTAACCCATCACATATAATGAAAACGAATATGAAAAAATCGATAAAAAAACTTAAAAATACTAAAAAATTAAAAATATATATATATATAAATTATAAATAATAAAAATAAGTCCGAAGTAAAGAATTAAATCCAAAAGAGCGGGGCCTGGCACCCCTGTGTTCGATCGATGCGACACGTTGGTCTCCGGCTGACAGACAGACCGCTAGATCATGATTCCTGCAAACTTCAATTTAGGTAGGTTACTTAGGTAGATAATTCCTCCTAAAGTTAGTTTTTTTTTTCTTAAAGAAAACCACCATCGAGCACTAATCCTACCCTACTTGTAGTATATTATGATACCTTAAAACCAATCAAGAAATCCTCAAGAAACACGGCACTGACGCCGACGACGAGCCATCCTTCCCCACCATGCCGCCCGCCCTCCCCTCCTCACCATCCTCCTCGTCGCCCACCGTGCCGCCGCCGCGGTTTCCGAGGTGGGCGCCCTCCTGGCCTTCAAGAACTCCCTCACCATCCCGCCCGCCGCCGCCGCCGGTTTCTTCGACACGTGGGACGCCGCCGCCTCCTCCCCCTGCAACTTCACCGGCGTCACGTGCAGTTCCCGTCGCTCCGTCACCGGCATCTCCGTACAAGAGAAGGGCGTCGCCGCCGCGTCCGTCCCGTTCGACGTCCTCTGCAGCTCGCTGGCTTCTCTCACCACGCTCTCCCTGCCGTCGAACGCGCTTGCGGGGAGCATCGACGGGTCGGCGGGTGCACCGAGCTCCAGGAGCTCACCTCGCATTCAACAACTTCTCCGGCGCCGTGCCGGACCTCTCGCGGCTGACCAAGCTCCGCACGCTCAACGTCTCCCAGAACAACTTCGCCGGCGGGTTCCCATGGCCGTCGCTCCGCGCCATGGCCGACCTCACCGTGCTCGCCGTTGGCGACAACCCGTACTTCGCGCAGACCGACTCTTTCCCGGAGGAGATCACCGAGCTCACCAACCTCACCGTGCTCTACCTCTCCGCGGCCAACAGCGGCGGCGTCATCCCGCCGGGCATCGGAAACCTCGTCAAGCTTGTCGACCTCGAGCTCTCAGACAACAAACTCACCGGCGAGATACCACCGGCGATCACCAAGCTCACCAATCTCTGGCAGCTCGAGCTCTATAACAACTCCCTCCACGGCGCGCTCCCGCCGGGGTTCGGCAAGCTGACAAAGCTGCGGTACTTCGACGCGTCCATGAACAATCTCAACGGCAGCCTCTCCGAGCTCCGGTCCCTCACGCAGCTTGTGTCGCTGCAGCTGTTCTACAACGGCTTCTCTGGCGAGGTGCCCGCCGAGTTCGGCGACTTCAAGGAGCTAGTGAACCTGTCCCTGTACAGCAACAACCTCACCGGCGTGTTGCCGCAGAGTCTGGGAAGCTGGGCGGAGCTCAACTTCATCGACGTGTCGACGAACGCGCTGTCGGGGCCGATCCCGCCGGACATGTGCAAGCTCGGCACCATGCTCAAGCTGCTGATGCTGGAGAACAACTTCTCCGGCCCGATTCCGGCGACCTACGCGAGCTGCGCGACGCTGCAGAGGTTCAGGGTCAGCAACAACTCGCTCTCCGGCGAGGTGCCCGAGGGGTTGTGGGCGCTTCCCAACGTCAACATCATTGACCTTGCGGCGAACCAGTTCGCCGGCGGCATCGGTGACGGCATCGGAAACGCCGGTTCGCTGACCAATCTCCTCCTGGCCGGGAACCGGTTCTCCGGCGCGATACCGTCGTCGATAGGCAACGCCGGGAATCTCGAGATCATAGACATATCGTCGAACGAGCTCTCCGGCGAGATACCGGAGAGCATCGGGAGGCTGGCCCATCTCGGTAGTGTCAACATTGCGGGGAATGGAATCGGCGGGTCCATCCCGGCGAGCCTCGGCGCGTGCTCGTCACTCAGTACGGTCAACTTCGCAGGGAACAAGCTCGCCGGGGTGATCCCGGTGGAGCTGGGGAACCTGTCGCGCCTGAATTCCTTGGACGTGTCTAGCAACGACCTCTCCGGCGCTGTGCCTGCGAGCCTCGCCGTGCTGAAGCTGAGCTACCTGAACCTGTCCGACAACCGGCTCGTGGGGCCTGTGCCCGAACCGCTCGCCATCTCGGCCTACGGCGAGAGCTTCCAAGGGAACCCCGGGCTGTGCGCCAACAACGGCGCGGACTTCCTCCGTCGGTGCTCGGCGAGTGCCGGAGGCCGCTCGGCGAGCGCTGCGCGCACAATCGTCACTTGTCTTCTTGCTGGCACCGCGGTCTTGCTCGCCGTGCTTGGCGCGGCGATATACATCAAGAAGCGCCGGCGTGCGGAGGCCGAGGCGGCGGCTGCCGGAGGGTCCGGCAAGCTGTTCGCCAAGAAGGGCTCTTGGGACCTCAAGTCGTTCAGGACCCTGGCGTTCGACGAGCACGAGATCATCGACGGCGTCCGGGACGAGAACCTCATCGGGAGCGGCGGCTCCGGGAACGTGTACCGCGTGAAGCTCGGGACCGGCGCCGTCGTCGCGGTGAAGCACATCACCCGGGCGCGCGCCACGGCCGCGAGCACGGCGTCCTCGGCCGCCATGCTGCGTTCGCCGTCCGCGGCGCGGCGCACGGCGTCGGTGCGGTGCCGCGAATTCGACTCGGAGGTGGGCACGCTGAGCTCCATCCGGCACGTCAACGTCGTGAAGCTCCTCTGCAGCATCACCAGCGAGGACGGCGCGGCGAGCCTGCTGGTGTACGAGTACCTTCCCAACGGCAGCCTGTACGAGCGCCTCCACGGGCCGGAGGGACGCAAGCTCGGCGGCCTCGGGTGGCCGGAGCGGTACGACATTGCCGTCGGCGCCGCGAGGGGCCTCGAGTACCTCCACCACGGCTGCGACCGCCCCATCCTGCACCGCGACGTCAAGTCCAGCAACATCCTCCTCGACGAGTCATTCAAGCCCCGCATCGCCGACTTCGGCCTCGCCAAGATCCTCAACACCGCCACGCCAGACTCGTCCGCCGGCGTCGTCGCCGGCACGCTCGGCTACATGGCACCAGGTAAACATTTGCCCTTTCCTGCCCCGCCCTGTTTTACCTGTTTGTTACTACCAGATTGCTCTCGTCGGAGCCGCATGTCGCTGAATGGTTGTTTATGTTTTGGGAATGTTTCTTCAGAGTATGCATACACATGGAAGGTTACAGAGAAGAGCGACGTGTACAGCTTCGGCGTGGTGCTGCTGGAGCTATTGACGGGGAGGACGCCGATCGAGGCGGAGTACGGCGAGAGCAAGGACATGGTGGACTGGGTGTCGAGGCGGCTGGACAGCAGGGACAAGGTGATGGGCCTCCTCGACGGCAAGGTAACCGAGGACTGGGAGAAGGAGGAGGCCGTCAGGGTGCTGCGGGTGGCCGTGCTGTGCACGAGTAGGACGCCGTCGATGAGGCCGTCGATGCGCACGGTGGTGCAGATGCTGGAGGACGCGGCGCTCGGGCCGGAGTACGGCATGGTTGCTTCGGGGAAGGTGGAGGTCAAGGTGATCCCGTAGGCCGTGGCACGGGGAGCGTTGGATCCCCTGGTGGTGCCTCAACGGCTGAGATCGAGCACAAGAACGCCCCTCTCCGTTACCCTTGCTCGATCTCGACCTTTGTTCGTCGATCCGACGGCTGACTACCACACGCTTGTAGCTATTGCTGACCGACGAGATGAAATCGGCAAAAGTAGCATGTGAGATTTCCAGAATAACGAGCCAAGCAAGCAGCCTGTACGCAGTCAATTAGCATGTGTAACCTAAACAGTAAGAAAAAGGAGAGCAATTTTGCCAACCATTCTCAGGTCAGAACAGAGAGAGAAAAATTCCCTGCCCTGCCAAACATTCTCGTCGTGGAGTCGCCGAATTCCTGCAGAGAAAACGGGGACGAACCCAAAGATTCTTCAGGTGAGAGACAGGCAGCTGCACATGCTCCTCAGCAATCCCGTTCGGGATCGGGTTCAGAGTTTCGTACCCAGGACGGAGGCGTCGCTGTCGACAGCAGCGCGTCCGGGAATCGTTGCAGAGATCAACCCGTCCACGTTCCAGGGCAAGGCGTGGACTTTCTTGCATGCTTGAACAGCACCTGTGTAGTGGCGGTACTGCAGTACCTTAAGACCAGGCAGCTGTCTCGTAGACGTAGGTTTTCTTGTCCTGGCGATGAGATGATGATATATTGTTATCTGCAGTTTTTTTTTTACTGCTGCACCGTCGTACCAGTGCGACTTCAGAGAACTAATACAGTGTATGAAAAAAAAATCATTTGCCACGTACCATTAAGTTAGTCCCATATCTTTGAGATAGACGATGGTATCCATCTATCTATCACCCTATCTTCCATCCAGTCTTCGAAGAAGATCTTCACCTTGGATTTTTGACCGCAATCCGACCAATGAAGGGAAGACTATCTGTTTTTGCTAAGCATCATATAGAGCCAAAGTTTCTTCCGTGACGACTACGAGAACTTAGAGTACATTAAAATATACCCTCCTGCCTTCCCATCGTGGAGTCGCAGAGCGTAGCCCCCAGGTGACTCTGCTGATTTCCCCGTCATCTTGTAGAAGTATATGAGGAGCTCTAAATATGCTGGAATCCCCAAATACGTTTCACAAAGATCAACAAAGATGCTCAAATTAGCGATCTAATTGGGAGCCCTACCTTCCCATCATGGAGCCACAGAGCGCAACCTCTAGGGTGACGTTGCTGATTTCCCCGTCATCTTGTAGAAGTATATGAGGAGCTCCAAATTTGATGGAATGCCCAAATACGCTTCATAAAGATAGACGAAGATGCTCAAATTGGCGATCGAATTGAGGGCGGACAACCAATTCGATCCCGTAGAACTCCAAGACCTCCGATAGGAACGGATGCGCCGACAGCTTGAATTTGCACTCTACGTACACCCAGAAGATTAGGATTTCATCGTTGTTTTCACTCGAAAAATTCTCTCCGATTGTTGACCTTTACATGACCAAAACTTGTCGAGAAGCAACCCCTCCTTTTCCATAGCCTTCAGCTTGTTTGATCCAAGCTTAGACATCATCCAAGCGGTAATCAAATCCATCTAATTGGTAATCAAATCCAACATTTTGGCTATAGTGGTGGAAAATCGAAAAGGGATTGGAAAAACTCAAGACTATAGTTGAAGAGCGCCAGGGCGGAGAAGGAGATGAAAGGTTTTTTCTGAAATCGTGATGCCAACAGATACCACATGTAGGGTTTTTATAAAGGTTTTTTTTAACTACCAACAGTAGTTATCCGATCTAAAGCCTAATAGACACAAAACTTTTCACTTTCAGTTAGTTTCTCAACTTTAAAGTGAATGAAAATCGCTTCTTTACTCTTGCAATTAAAAGAGTAGTTTCAATTGAAATTCAATCGAAAAATTTCAGATTATAAATTCACTTCAAGTTCGAGGCTAGATGATGAGAATTGAGTAAATCCTTAAATATGGCTTTAATATTTAATTAGGGTCTAAAGACCCGTGGTCATATGTCTCCGAGTTTGTTTCTAGTACCTTGGTGGAGATCCACTAGGTAACTAACCCAATTAGATGACCACTTGGAGATTCTGTGAACTAGTACTTAGGCTCGCTTCTAGGGGACTCTTTCCATGCGATGGATTGAACACGTGCATTATCCATCCCGAAATAGCACAACACTTTAGCCTTGAGTCTCTGATAATAACTACCATGCAGTTGTTCCCCACATTCGTCTCCCACTGATAGCAACCGATGATCAGATATCCTCTCTCTTATAGCAACTACATCCCCCGATCGGACGCGCTGGTTCCATAAGATGTCTCATCAGATGGATAACTGGTAACCTTTAATGGTTCCATAAGATGTCTCCTTGGATCGGATGCGCTTGTTAGGCTCATATGGCCATCTCGTGCTGTGCCGTCGACTTAGGAAGGCGTAGTGGCCTAGTCACATGACTCACATGCGCATGAGTATCCCCATTCCCCAATTGTGAGCTCCATCGATTCCTAATCCTCCTCTCTCTCGCACCACTGATACTGAGGTCTTGGCCACCACCGTAGGCCCATCTACCACGCCGCCGTGCCCTGTCCTCCCCATCCCGTCCTCCTCTTGGCTTGCCCCCCAAACTCTCCTCCTGGCCTCGCGCTCATGTCTAGGTGAGCCTCATCCCCTCCCCAATTCGCCTCAATTCATCGTCGTTTTGCTCGATTTGACGCGGCTTTCACTTCCCCTCGCACAGATTTGACCTATTCCGTCGGTGTTTCCGTAGGAATCAGTCATGAAGAGGTCCAGATCCAAGGGCGCCGCCAAGGCCGACACCAAGTGAGAATCTCATCTTTTTCTGCCCTATTAATCTTTCTTCTTGCGTCAGATCTGGTTTTGGTTCGCGAGAGATTCGATTTTGATGCGGTGAAACGTGGTTTCTTTTCGTAGGTTAGTGGTGATGTGAAGAGCAGGGGAGCAGAGAAGCCCACCAAGGGTAGGAAGGGGGAGGCTGGGAAAGACCCCAACGAGCCTAAGAGGGCTCCCAACACCTTTGTCTTCATTTGAGATCCATGTGTCCTCATAATATTTTCTATGCTTGTATAACACCCTAGGACCCACATTATCCTACGATACCACTAAACCACTCCACAATTAGCCAGATTACACGATAAATAAACTGGCAACAACTTCTAAAATATGATAAGCTAAGCGGAAGCATAAGAGAACAAAAAGTAATGGTAACTAATAATTAAGGAACATCCACTCTTAATTTAAACCAAATAAAACGAACCACAATCTAGCATTATTAATTTTGAAATAAACATCATGAGGAAAATAAATCCATGATTAAGACTCCACATGTTTATTACAGCATAAATTATAAGATGATGTGCAATTGTGTTATGCCGCTCTACCCTTTCCATACATGCTCAAGGATTATCTAGAAGGGGAAAAAAAGAGTGAGATAAAAATCACATACTGCCAATTGTGCTAACAACAAGACAAAACACTCTTAACAAGAATCATCATGTCTGGTTACCCCTTCATATTTCTTTTTCCAAAAAGAACACCATAAATCACTTCATCATGTTCTTATTATCTAAATAAGATTTCAACTACTTAACTAGGAAAAGCCTACTGCACAAGCCATAAATATTGAGACAAAACTCTTTAACAAGATGATACTAGAATGTGACAACCTCACAAAACATGCTAGTATAAATCTCTTATTAGATTTCATGCATTCAATTCTTATTGATACTCAACTCTAATTTATCACAAATTGATTGCACTCTAGTCATTACTAGCAATAATTAATTATTATTTTTGTCATGGTAGCATTCATGATTCTATCTCTGTTTTGCAGTCACAAAAACAATTATGAGCATAGATTCAATATTCCACCTTATGTTTAGAAATTAGAACGAAATAACTTTAAACATCAATAATACCAGTTTTCTAATACAAGATTCCACAAGTCAATACATCAACCTTCATCTATTTCTTTATACATGTGTTCACAATTTGGCATGACAAAAGTTACATAAATTAAGCAATTATACATGCTCATCAAGTATGTAAAGAGAGGACATATTAAAGGTTACTATTACTAAGGCAATATTCCAACACTTCCTTACTTAACCATCCTGAATGGTCAGGTTAATTATTTAAGACCAAATAATCAATCCAACCAACAAGTTGGAAATTTAAACAATCATAATAACCAAATCAATTCTTTTTTTCTTATTCCTCAATAACTATATGAGTTCCAAACATGTATCGACAAATTTTCAGCCACAATTCTTCAAAAAACTACAACAGGACAACATCATATTAATCAACTTCATTTCTAAGGATGTTAATAGAAATTAATTATGCACCACGCTAACATCTTAACTTGATAATTCATATCTTATCAATTATTTATATGATTGACACCTCCTATTTAAACACAACAAACAACATAAAAGGGCTTTAACACTTTCTTTCAGAAAAGAGAAGAATTAAACTTCAATACTCGGAATAACCCAAGAAAAGAGAGGAATTAAACTTCAACACTCGAAATAACCCAAAAGAAAAGTATAGAGCCAATGCTTCCACAAGATAACGAACTTCCAACAATAAGCTTTTGATTTTTTAAAATATCAAATGAATAAATAAGTCATGTTTTCCAGTAAGAAAGATGGAACAACAAGGAAAATACCAATCTTGCCAATTAACAACGCTCACGAGCAGCAAGAGCAAATCAACAATCAAGAAAACAATAATTGTCGCAAGAACAATTAGAGGCCTATTGGCACCCATCAACTGCAATGAATCGCTAACTAAAGAGAAATTTATTAACCGCAATAGGCCAAGAATTGGCCAAAGATATCTCAAGGAATAACAACTTTTCTAAGAAACTCTCCCACATCATCTATAACTAACTTACCCGAGGTAACTGCATCACTATCCCTTTACCACGATCGGTGGTATGATCTGGCAATGCCCAAGACAACAACTACAACCTTTACCTCTTATCAATAACTAGCCTCACTTAAAACAGTCATAGAAGCAAATTATAATCATACAAGATCATCTCATAACATAAATCATGAATACAACAAAACAAAAGCATAAATGTAATGCTTGACCCATCCCATCCTACTGTGCACCAGTGTGTCAATTTAATAATTTAATTACCACAGACTTAATGCCCGCTCTGATACCAACTGTAACACCTCAGGATCCACATTATCTTGGGATACCACTAAATCACTCCACAATTAGCCAGATTACACGATAAATAAACTAACAACAACTTCTAAAACATGATAAGCTAAGAGAAAGCATAAGAAAACAAAAGGTAATGGTAACTAATAATTAAGGAACATACACTATTAATTTAAACCAAATAAAATGAACCACAGTATAACATTATTAATTTTGAAATAAACATCATGAGAAAAATAAATCCATGACTAAGACTCCACATGTTTATTACAACGTAAATCATAAGATGATGTGCAATTATGTTGTGCCGCTCTACCCTTCCCATACATACTCAAAGATCACCTAAAAGGGGAAAAATAAGAGTAAGATAAAAATCTCAGCAAGTAAACTGTTTAACAAGCTAATTAAACTATAATAATTTAAGCATCAACATTTATTTTTCACAATGACCATAATTTATAGACTTAACCACATTTACTACCAACAACAACAAAATATTAGCAATTAGGACTCGAATACCTACTTCTTAATCACAACCACCACTACTATCAACAGTAGTAAAGCATTAACTTATTTTTCTCACTACCCTTATTCTTTCCCATAACCACCACCGCTAACAGCAGTTACCACAAGAGATATTCCTCCTACCATAGCCACATCCCCTACCATATCACAAAGGGGGTGAACCTCACTCCTCGACCACAGCTACATCCCTCATACTACAATGGACTCTCATGAGCCAATTATGTAAAAATAGTTAAGAAGTTGTATTTGTTTGCAAATAATTTATCCACCGCACATTGCATAAGTATGCAAATGATCCATCCACAATGAAAATACATATGAATGCGTATGATCGTCTGTACCCTAATCCAACAAGGTAATCCTACTAATCTCGTGCCAAGAACCCTAATTACACCTAAAACAGAGAGAATTAGGATGAGAAAAATTACCTAGGGGATCCCTCAAGATCACCCCTCTTCTGTTTTCTTTTTCCTCTTTTCTCCCCTCCTTGTCCCTTCTCTTCCTTCTCTTCTCCCTTCTCTTCTTTGATATCTCCTTTATAGAAAACACCAGGGTAGCAGCCAAGGGAGAAGATGGAAGCACAAGGGGGTGAGAGGGTGGTGGCCAAGAGGGAAAATGGGGGAGGAATTCGGCCAAGGGGGTTATATAGGCTAGGGTTTGGGGGGTGCGGCCCCCTTTGGGCTGGCTGGCCCAAAGTGGCCGGCCCCCTTTAATTTAGTTTTTTAATTTTAGATAATTCCCCAATTTAATTTCTACCTCCCGCGATTTACCAAAAAAACGAAAAACTCCATGATTCCGCTAAATAGTCTCAGAGACGCCATAATGATGTTTAGGGCATTACAGCTTGTTTGGGATTTCTTTGGACGTTGGTTTGATCTAGTTTAAGTTAGGGAGGAGTTCCATAAGGAGTTTAAGAAGAAGAACCCCAATAACAAGCAGCTCTTTTCTTACAAATTTTGAAGATGCTGCCTCATGTAATGGCAGGAATTTTAGTTGTTACAATTTAAACAGATTCAATTCCTTTTTTTGCAAGACTACAAACCTTAGAGCCTTTGACTCCTCTTACAATTGTAATTCTTTTCACTTCAGGGAAATTTCATTCCACAGATGATTGTAAAGTTCACTCTATAGCTTCTTGTATTTCTATGATCAACGTTTAATTTCAATTTACAGATAATGGACACTTGCAAAGAAACATTGATATGTTGTGCGGCATGTGAGCCTACTCGAGTCGGCTCGAGCCAGAAAATAAGCCAAGCGGAGCTAGACTTCTAGCTTGTTTCCTGAATGAGCCGAGCCGTAGCTCACATGGCCAAAGGCCTAACATTGATATGATTTATTTTTCAACGCAAAAGACCTAAGATTAGCGCGCATAAAACTACCTCATGCGCAGCTGTGTTTGTTGCTCCATGCATGCATAAAACAATCTCATGAAAGCAGCCACCTTTGTTAGGTGTACCATCACGCACGGTACACAGGTATCCGCTGCCTCGTCACTTCCCATGCTGTCCTCCTCACCTCTCCCTCGGTACTAACAAGTATTTCTCAAACTAAAAAAGAATTAGCACCACTTGCAGTGTTTACTGTTTTTAGGATACAAAGATGTGGATGGAAAATTAACACAAGTCAACACTAAGTTATTTACTTGGATAGAGTTGACATGCAATAGACATTTTGTGAAAAGATTACATTGTTTCTCATTGGGTTGGATTTAAAATTTGAGTCCAACACAAATAGATGATGTCAATCATGCATAATATCCATGTAAATGAGCAATATGCCTAGTCACCCATCCATCTTTTTTCTTTTTCTTTTTCTTTTTTTTAAAAGGGGGTTGAATTTAAAATTTGAGTCCAACACAAATAGATGATGTCAATCATGCATAATATCCATGTAAATGAGCAATATGCCTAGTCACCCATCCATCTTTCTTCTTTTTCTTTTTTTTATAAAAGGACCCATGGTGGGCTAGTTTCAACTTGATTTGGAATTGTAATTTCAATACCGTTGACCCAGTTCAATTCGGAGAACCAAACGGATCCTAAGTAACACCGCCTAGGACCTTCCCAAATTTCCATGTAAGAAAACGAACAGAACTTAATGGGATATGTCACATTGGCTATTGTAGCACTGTAGAACAGATCTTGTTTGTAGATATTTTATTTTCCATTTTTTAGAATAAAGTGGCGTGCCTCTATTTCTGCAGTAACATATTACTTTGTAGAAGGTCAAAAAGGAAAATTGTGCGCTCTACAAATTCTCATGCAGTTCTCTTTAGATTTATAATTTCTTTTGTGATTTACATGTTTGATATCCTTGCATATTGGTGTTTTTTACAAGCTTACCCCATTGGTTATTAGTTTTGTATAAGGCAGCATTTCCTGCACGCTTTTAGTTTTTTTCCTGAACAAGTTTTCTTATGCAGTTCTCTTTGACTTCATTTTTTGGTAATATATATGTTTTGATATATTGCATATTGGCGCCTCTTTGTAGAAGGTGCATGATTAAGGATGGCAGCAGCTTTGATAGACGTTATGGGCCTAATTAGGCGTAGTACGGCATATTCTTTTGAGTCTGTGCCGGTTATAATGGGCCGTAAATGGGCCCATTCAACGGCCGTTATGGGCTGATTCACAACTCATCGTAAATGGACCGAATGAATCTATGTACATCGGCTCCATCTTCATGGGCCGCAGTTGGAATACGCAATGTTGTTTGGCTTGCGACCGGTTGTTAGGCCGCAAATGGGCCCGCTCGGTGAGGACATGGCCCACATCGACATATGTTGGGCCATAACCGGACCCACTAACGATCTCGATGTGGGCCTACTAACTGTAGCATGAAAAACACGCTCGAAAATATGTTAAAAGTTACACATGCAACTTGAAATCAGCTTCCAAATGTTCTAGGTTAAATTCAACTGACAATTAGCCATCAGTGCAGGCACAACATGATTATCAAACAAAGCTCATACATTGGAACAGACCACAAACAGCTAAAAAATGACATGCTATAGTATGATAAATGAACCAGAAACTTATAACTTCAAAAAAAAAAAAAAATCACCCCATGAGGTAAATCATTGGATATCATATAGAATGTGGTTTTTTCACATATACAAGCAAGTATATGTGCTATCACCACCGTTAAATATGCCTCGAGATTGATGCAAACTTTCAAAATTCAAACCACCTTCCCATGTTCTAATAATTGAATATCCCTTGCACAAATCTTATGACATTTTTGAGAGTGCATGTACTGCATGTACATGTGGTTTTGCATTTTTGGAAATCAGCCGAAGAACTCTCATTAGGTCATAAAGACAGACACCACGGGCTGAAGCACGGAAATAGGTCAAAAACTGAAGCATGAATAGTTCTAAGAAAAGCTGTCTAGAATCAAAATCACATAACCTTTTGTATGGCAGATCTGCGCCCCAAAACTTTCAAATGTAGTTACAATCAAATTGCATCAAAACCATGAGCTATACTATGGCCGGTTTGAATTGCCCGTAAACAGTGAGCTACAGTGCAGCTGAAACTTTGAACTAAAGCTATGAGAAAAAATTTGTCAAGTCAGCTTCATGGTTCTGGTACAAAATGTGAAAGCATAACCTATGGCAGATCTTACCCCCAAAAAAGTGCAACAGCCTCAGCTGTGAGCAATAATATAGCAGATCTGCCCCCTGTAAAATTGCTTCAAAACTGCGATCTACAGTCTGAGCAAGTTAATTAGAACAACAGTTAGATTCGTAATTCGAGTACAAAATGGTCGAAATATATGACTTGTGACATATCTGCACCCATTTATACAAAGTACAAGATGAAGACATAAGTTAGAAATTTGATGCACGAGTCTTATCAGTGTGCTAACAATATACAATCAGAAGGTGCTCGACAGTAAGCCATTTCAAGGTGGAGGATTGCTTGTATATTTTGATAGCATTAAGCCTGCGTAACTTACATACTACGTATAGAATACAACCTTTTATCATATACTAGAATAAACTTTCTGATATCCCAAATATGTTTTTGTTGGGATACGGGTAAGCTACACTAGCACGAATTAAAAAAATTCTACCGCGTAAACCAGGAGGCCATGCGAGTAAAGAGATCATAGATCGTTACCACTAGACGCGAAGTGCAGCGGAAGTAGAGTTGAAGAAGCCGATTCAACGAAGAGCGCGTCGGTGTAGACGAAGATAGTCAATCGTCCTCTGACCAACCGTCTCCTTCTTGCGATTGTCTCGATCAGCGCCGCAGTCGTAGCAACACCTCTATCGAGGTCTACACGTCTAGGGATAGAACACCGTGCGTCGATGTGCTAACACCAGTGTATACGGCAGGGGTTATGAGAGGTGGCGGCTAGGGTTTTTGGGATGTCGCCCTCACAATCGGATCCTTATCCAATACGAGTGGAGATCGAATTCCACTCAGAAATTATCATCTAGGCCCTTATCGTTCCAGCCCATTAAGTATGTGACTCTGTATGTTCATGTATATTTTACCATGGATCGAAAACTCCTTTTCGGTCCATAGATCGGTAGCGGTCCCTAGTAGGACATAACGACCCCCAAATATACATAAAGATCATATCGGACAAACCTATATAATACTTATGTACCGATCCCTTTGCCTCACGATACTAGATCGAACTCAAGGCGAGAACGATACTAGATCGAACTCAAGGCGAGAAGCGTGCTATCCTATAATAGATCGATTCTTCACTCGAACCTATGATAGATTACTCAGTTGTGATTGACTCTTCAACTACATTCGGCATGGCCATACACTTCCTTGATCCAACCACATCAAGAAGTCCAGAAATATCTCTTCTGTTATATAGGAGGGGTAAATTCTATCTTGATCGCTCATATTTCTCCGCAGTTTTATAGTAAACCCAAAAGTTACCTTTATGACCACTCAGTTACGGAGTAGTGTTTGGTAACCCCTAAATAAACTATTACACATGTGGAAAACAATGACAATCTCAGGTCTAAGGATCCTACATACATTATATATGAGACCAACTAATGACACTTAAGAATATAACAATTCCCGCAGTGTCTCATGGTGGGTCAATCCAACATCATGTCCTCTAACATGTGTCCACATTATTGATTTGATATCCCATATATATGATCCGTGAAACATGATCATCAATCAATATATGTGCTGATCTGTAAATCATAATTGTCTCACATAATGATATAAGATCAGGAATAATTTAGAATAATATCAAAAATATAAATAAACAGTTTCACGAACAAATCACATACTTGTTGATCAATATAAAAGATATTTATTCAAGGGATAAACTAATATATTATTCAAAAGATCATAAACATAGAAGTGATACAATCATCTTTATGATTGCCTCTGAAGCATATCACTAACAGTTTTCCCCAAAAGAAAGGGAAAGTTAGAACACGCACACCCGGAGAAAACAACAAAAGTAATTTCATTGATGAATAAAGTTTTCTTTGTAGAATTAAATGCATCCTTTAAATGATAGACAATGCATACCTCAGCAAGAACTGTGTCCTATGCATCAGTCACCATTCTAGTATCCAGCAAAAAAAGAAGCCCTGATGATGTTGAGAACGCAATAGATATAACAATTGGCACTACATGATCCTTTCTGCCACCATCCTGAGACCTGACTGTCATAACAAGCGCAAACCAGGGGCGGAGCCCAATAAATCCATCTGGTGTCACAAGACATCGGGTTCAAAATTTTTTTTAACGCTAATTAATCTATATATACTATATATACTATATGTCACAGGACATCTGGTGTTATTTCATTGTCAGTTGCATGTTTACTTAGCATTGTTGGGACTTGGGAGGAAAATTCCCAGAGTTAAATGTCCTTTGTATTCCCAGAGCAATTCACTGGAATGAACCGCTGTACGCAAGTAGGAAGTAGCGGGCTAGCGGCTGTAGGCTGTAGCTTGTAGGTAGCGGCGTAGCGCACTGCAGAAGTGCAGAGTGCAGACCCCTGTGGCTGCTCCTGCTCGGCTGCTCCTGCGCCTTGAGCGGTTGAGCCCTTGACCAGTTGATCGCTCGGGCCACAGAAGTGCAGACTGCAGAACACTGAACACACACCGCCTGGGCGCCTGGCTGCTGGCTCCTGCGGTCCTGCCGGCTGGCGGCTGCCGCGGTGTGCCGGTGTGCCGCCCTGCGCCCCTGCCCTGGTCGCTACTCGGCAACGCCGTCGACCCCTCGGCCCTCGTCACTTCGCCTGTTCGCCCGCCCATTCGCCCAAGAATACAAGATTATTGTAGTATAGTGTATAGATCTGTAAGTTTGTAATTTTCTTTAAATTCTTTTTATCTCATTTAGACACAGAGGAACTAAATTTATAATTTATGTTTTTAATGTCATAATTTGGAGAATTTGATAAATCTAGCTAAATTTTATCCCAATGATTTTGATTATGGGGAATTGAGAGATCTTAACCATCATCTTTACCTCTATATTGCTGATGTGTGAGCAGATGATAGATTCTTCAACATACATACCATTGGTCAGCTTTCTCAAATAATGATGGAGACAAGGAAACATCTTACCTATCCTTTGGTTTATCGACTTTTGAAGCTAGTACTAGTATTGCCTGTTGCTACTGCTACAGTTGAGAGGTGCTTTTCCGCTATGAAAACTGTGAAAACTTACTTATGCAATCGCATCGATGATGATTTCATGAGTGATAGTCTAATTTGCTATGTGGAGAAAGAAGAAATGAAGAAAGTTACCAATGATGCAGTGGTTCGTCGTTTTATGAACTTGAAATAACGTAAATACTAAAGATAATGCATTTATTTTCATTTGATCGTTTTTACTATTTTTCTTGAAAATTTTAATTCAATTTATTCTCTTTATTGTAGGCTTGTAGCCTATTGAGGTCAGATGACGTATTTTGCCAATGTTGACCATTTTTTGTCCGTGATTTCACTCTTAATTCCTTTACTTTGTTGCAATTAACCAATAATATTAGTGGGTTTCTTCATTTTAGTAAGCATTCTGATCGCTAATTTTTTATCACTGTATATTGCCATTGGTTATCTTAAATTATTGATGCTAAAAATTATATCACTTATAACTATTTAGCTCAACATTGCTTCAAAATTATATTTGATATTATATGTATGCATGAAATGGTGAACTCTGATCATATTCGTTCTAGTTCCGCCACTTACGCAAACCATCATACTTGCCCTGTACAACATACCTGAAGCTGAGAGGAAACAAAGAGAAAGTTTTTTTTTCAAATATTGGGAGGTTAAACAACAACAAACTTTTTTTTTCTAATATTGGGAAGCTAAACAACAACAAACAATGCCAAAAATATTTTATTTGGGTTTCTTGTGTCTCTAAGAATTTTTTGGATTTTTCTATGAATTTTTCAGATTTATTTGCTATTTCTTAGAGCTTATTTTATTTTCTTCTGATTTCAAAAATTTAAAAATTCTCTAAACCCTCCTGCACCGATTGGACCAGTTTGATCTATCGTTACCACGCATTGGTCATTCGCCGCATGCCGCACGTCCCCAGCCATTTGATCAAAGTTGCTGTTCGGACCGTCCGAACGTTAGTACCAATCTAGACCGTCCAATTGGTCACCTCGTTCGGCTGATCTGAACCTATTCTAGCACTGTTTATCTGTGCCATCTAATCTCAGCCATCCATTTCCATGCCAAGCTGCATGTCGCTCATCCAACCGTCCTTGCACTATTCATCATCTCCTTTGTGAACTCCCCACTGTCTTCGCTCTGGTCTCAGGTTCCGTGTCCGAGCCACCGTCGCTTGCTGTCTCTGCCGCGGACTCTGCCCAAGACTCTATGCCATACCTGAGCTCGCCTCTCAGCGTCTATAATAGGCCAGTTATTTATTAAAAAATTACTTAATTTAATTCTAAATTAAAATAAAACAAATGGTTTTGGTTGCCAGAAAATTTTGAATGTTTATTTGCCCTGATTTTCTAAGTAAAATTAAACAAATGTTTTTAAAAGGCCTTTGTTTTAAGTAAAAACCTAATTTAAGTAAAAATATTGAAAACTATTATTAAATAAATGATATTTTGAATTTCTATAAAATCCTAATTCAAATTAAGTATTTTAAAGCATTTGGCTTTTATCAGTTTTTTGTATTTTTTTATAGTTTTAAAAATCAATTTTAAGATTAACAAGTATTTTAATGTAAAAAATAAATACTAAAATAAGTTAGAAATATTTTTATTAATCCCAAAATGGTACAAGGAATTTCTATGTATTTTTCTAGAATTATTGGAATTTATTTGGTATTTTTTGAGCCTTTATCCTCTCTCTTGGGTTTTCTAAAAAACAAAATAAAAAAAATTTAAATCTCCTGCCCCACCCCTCTAGGCGTCGCGTGGATGGTCTGGATGCATCCAGATCACTGCACAAGCCATCCCACCGCTCCCGCCTTGCTTCTTTCTCAGATTGACGTGTGGACGACCCAATTGCGGCCACATCCTCGCGCTGGTCCATCTGTGTCGTTCGCCCCTTTCCTTTCCCTCTCCTTTCCCACTGGCAGGTGGGCCCGCCCCCTTCGTTCTTCTCATGCCCGCGCCCCTCTCTTTCCTTTCTTCCTCCTCCCCTCTTTCCTTTTCTGCCTGCTACCAAATCTCGTCGAATCTACCCCGCCTCCTACGTCCTTGCCCTAGTTTTGGAAACCCCGTGCGCTGCCAGAACAAATCCCCTAATCAGCGCGCCCTCTTTCCTTTCCCCGTGCTCCCTTTCCTTTCTTCCTCCTTCGGTCGTAATTCTGCCACCGCGATCTTCGGTGAGCCATTCCCCGAGCCCAGCCCCCTCCCCGCCCTATAACTGAGTCGCCCTAGCACTATGCGCACTTCACTTTGGCCATCGACAAAACAACAACGAGCAATCCCTGCCGTGCTAGCCACTCCCGAGGCTCACCGACACCACCTAGAGCTTCTCCATGTTACTGAGATCATCGTCCAACCCTTCGCTGGCCTCAAGCGTCATCGGAGCTGCCTCGCCGTCTAGAGCCGTGCGCCACGATCGCCATTGCTCGCTGTCGACCCCTCTCCAGCCACTTCCGCTAATGCAACCATGCACCACTGAACTCCCCTCGCCCTCCTCGCCCATTTGCACCCCTCATCGGCCGCCACCAGGGACCACACTGCCGACGAACCCTCAGTCCCCGTGCGCCACCACCGCTAGCATGGCTTGCCCACGCATGCCATCTCCTCCCTTATTCGTTTGGTCCAAATGTTTCGTCCATGCGATCAGACAATCCGAACGTTACCCTAGCTGATCGGATGGTCCAAACATCCTTAGCCATTCGGACGGTCTGAACATTCCTTTGTGATCGGATGGTCCATTCCCGATTGGATGGTCCATTCCCGATTGGATGGTCTGAAAGATCCTTCATCGTTCGGACTTGTCTAAACAATTCAATAGCTGATGGATCGTGCATTGCCGATCATACGGTCCAAACGCTCCATCATTCGGATGGTTCAAACCTTTTCATGCATCACCACCGCCTGATCCTCATTTAACAGTCTTCACTAAGTCATTTTCTTTTCTCACCCACATGGCAAGCCACATCCACATTCGACCCACGTGGTAGCCACATCAATGCCACATGGCATGCTATGCCAGGAAAGAGCTGACCCCATGCCATGCTAGCGCCATGTGTTAGACACATGGTAGCCACGTCAGCAAATTTGCCATGTCACCTGCCACGTGTAGGGCTAACGTTAGCATAACGTCATAATTTCAAATTTCTTTTAGAAATTTTTTGGCTGAAAATTCAACTCCTTGCTGATGTCATAATATTGTTTTTTCATTAAAAAATAATTCCATTAATTCTTTGCCAATGTCATAAATGCCTTTTCCTTCATAAAATAATTCCAGAAAATTCTCTTTTTCCTTTCGCTTAAGTTTCAAACTTCTAGAGATCTATTCTCCTTCATCCTAACTCCGATTGAATCGATTCAAATTTCTAAATCATCAAAAATTCCCCACTATCTATTTCTGTCCTCCTTTTTAAAATTTGTAGATTATTTAAATTTATTGAGATTTTATTTGAGTTTGCTTGTGGGCTTTCACATGTAGACTACGACGACTCCAGAGAGTTTTACGTCGACGATTTGCATCCAACTGCAAAGCAAGGCAAGTCATGCTCCTTGGTTATGTTGATCCCAAATTACAAAATAAAATTATATTATTTTAAATTATTCTGCATGCATATTTTTATTCAAAGTTTTTCAATTCCAGTTTTAAATTTAGTTAATGCCTATTTGCTATTACCTCCTTTGATTTTTGATTCATAAATACCTTATCATCTTAGAATAAAACTTTGGTTAGTACACTAGTATGAGCTAGAGAATTTGGTATCAAATGCTTAGACCTGCTTAGACATAATTTTGTTTTGAGATAACTTTTTTCACATAAACTGATAAGCTTTTTAAATGTATTCTTGACTTCGATGAGTCAAGAAAGGCTATGAATTATTTGAAAATAAAATATAAAACCTAGTTTAGACTTAGGCTAATGGATAGGTGATGGGTGCTGGTATGCATTGTTGTTCGGTGATATAATGTTGATTGTCAGGTATAAGGGATATGTGGTTTGAGCCTTAGTCAATTAAGGACCAGTTTGTGAGCTACTGCTATAAAACCCTTATTGTACTTCCACAAGACTGGTATGGGACAGTCCTGACTAACTAATTTGCAGGATCCAACCTAAGATTCACTGTAGATTGAAAAGTGAGCGTATCGTAGGCTATACGAAGTCTCACTCGGCTCAAGAGGGGGTCCCAGTCTAGTGAATTCCTTACTGGGGTGAAACCTTAGTATTGGCTTGACTAGGTTGAAAGTTTTGCTTTGTAAAGGTCTTGTCATGATCTCTTTGCTGCATACCAAAAGAAGTGTGCTAATCGCTTGGCAATATGAGATGATTATGTCTTGTGAGTAAATCTGTACAACCTTTGTAGAGTGTATAAATTATCCTGGATAGCTATGCCTAGGGTTGGACAAAAAGCTCGAGGCTCGCGAGCTACTCGAGCTTGTAGCCGGTTCGGCTCGAGCTCGAAGTATTTTTCAACAAGCTAAGCTCAGACTTCAGCTCGGCTATTAACCAACCGAGCCCGAGCAGGCTTGCGAGCCGCTCGCGAGTCCAATCGAGCCGGTCATATATATGTCTTCCGTTCGATCGCTCACGAACCCAACCGAGCCCAATCGATCGCTCCGCTCACTTGCTCTCTCGGACTCTCCGCTCGATCGCTCCACCTCCACTCTCTCATCTCACCCGCCCCCGACCCCGCCCCTACCGCCGCCTCCCTCCCCGCTCCCCCGCCCCCGCCGCCGCGGCCTCCCTCCCCGCTCTCCCGCCGCCTCCCTCCCCGTCCCCGCCGCCGTGGCCTCCTCCTCGCTCCCTCGCTTCCTCCCGCGCCCGGTGCACCGCGCCTCCTCCAGCCGCTTTGCGGCGCCACCGCTCTCTCCCGCGCTCGTGCGTGCCGCCTTCTCCGTCTTCTTCTTTGCCGGATCCGCGGCGTGGCGATGAGGCAAGGCTGGATCCGGCCGGAGAAGGGCCAGTTGGGAGCCGGTAGCAGTGGATCTGCCTGATCTGGCGTCGAGGAGAGGCCTGACGAGGCTGGGTGCGGTGGGATCCGGCTGCGGCTGCGGCGGGATCCGACGGTGGATTCGATCCAGCGGCGGCTCTGGGAAGGGCGGAGGCACGGTCGTCAACGAGGCTGGGGAACAACGGGCGGCAGCCCCCGAGAAGCGCGGATCGGCGATGAGCCTCTACTCGAGCTCACGAGCCGGCTCGAGCCATATGTCGAGCCCGAGCCGAGCCTGCCTTCTAGCTCAGTTTCTAAACGAGCCGAGCCGAGACATGGCTCGGCTCGGTGCGAGCTCGACCGAGACTGGCTCGAGCCGGCTCGGCTCGGCTCGTTTCCACCCCTAGCTGTGCCCATAGTCTTGAGCAAGCTGAGTAAGATTTTTCATATATTAGACTTTGGTTTTCAAAAGTAGTTTCTGAAAAGGCTTATGGATGGAATCCATAAGAGATTTAAAAAGCATATAGATGGATAGAATTCATATGAGATCTTTTGGAAAAGATGGTCTGAGTGGAATGCCTAAGGTTAGGTTAGTGTGGGGGATGGATCTGCACTAATGATATTAATTTTAGTTACAAATACTATCCTTACTTATGGTATTAAATTCAGCAATTTCAATATATTTACTGTATTTCATTAAATGTTTTTTATGCTCAAACTAACCCTATAAGGCATCCTTTATTGCCTTTATCATTATATTGTATTTTTTCATGTAGCTTGCAGAGTACAAGTTTGTACTCATCCTTGCTTTCACATCTCAGAGGAAGACAATTTTGACTACGATGAATACCAAGACTTGTAGGCTGCATCTTACTGTCGTTTTCCTCTAGGCAGGCTTAGTAGGCTTCTTTCACTTAATTTTTTCTTCCGCTACTATTATTTAAATTTGGCCTATGGGCTGTGGATGTAAACTTTGGCAATCATGCCTGTATTTAGTTAATAAATGAATATCATTATGGTTGATATTTATCTTTGTTATCTATTGTGTGCACTAGCTGATCCTAAACTAGTGCGATTTACACAGAGTATCAGGGAGTTGTTGCTCCAGGGTCCAACGGAGTTGGTATCAGAGCCATGATGACTCTAGGACATGATTGTAGTTAGAATAGAATGGTCAGACCCTAAGGACTTATTTTAAATAACCAGTAATTTCAAAAAGTTTACTTATGCTTACCTCTTAATCTTTGTTTACCCTTATCCCTCAATCCTTCCTCATCTTTATGTTATTACTGAAAAACTTATTTCTATCTCTTCACTTGTTCAAAACAACTATAGATGACAATGGTTGGAATTCATCGACTTCGCCATCACTTCAATCTTCGCATTGAAGGATCATGCTTCGTACCTCCAGAGGATCGTGAAGGATCACATCAAGACAACCCTTACCCCTTTAGGTTAAGCTAGCTAGTAGATGATGTTACGAGCTGTCAGTTTTCCCTTTTGTCGATCGCCATAACTATTACTTGTTATTCGCTTAATAAAGGTTTTTGCTAAGTTAAAGTTTGGTGTTGGGTTGTACTCTATCTTTTGATTCTAGTTTTGAAGTTTCTAGAGTTCATTTGAATTGATTTTATTTTTGTGCCTCATTCATTTTCTCTCGTTAGATTGCGTCTTCGAAGGATTGGAAGCAAAACCAGAAGATCAAGAATTCATAACTGAGTAAGGCTAATACAAGTCATGTTCTTTGATCATGTTGAACCTAGTTTTCAATATATTATTTAATTACTTTATTTTTAATTAGCATGCATCACTATTTTATTATAAACCTTCGTATGAGGTAGTTATTGGCCAATTTGATTATTTTCACCTTTATAATTTGAATACCATAATACCATTGTCACCTTAGGATGAAAAATTTATTTAGTAATGCAATACTAGTTGTCATATGGGTTGTACGATTAATTTTCTTAGCCATGATTATAGTCTTGTGAGTTCATCATCACATGTTATCAATTAATTAATTGACTTAATGAGATATTGAATCGTGGTTGATGCTACAATTATAAAATTCGTATGCCATGATATTGGTGTGTCATTAGTGTTGGTTATACAAAATTGGTTTTCATTTGGGCGAGTGATCATGAAGTAAAGAAAAAAGTGTGGTTAGCCCTTCGAGGGATGTGAAAGTCTCGCTTGGGTAATATCTAATGACTTAACTTTATGCGTTATTGATCTGAACCTTACCGTGCAAACCACATGTCTAGTATGAGATAGACCTAATTGATTAATTTATGATATTTTAATTCTAATTTCGCCATTGAATTGAACATAGTTGCTGATTTTCATGAGGCACAAGAGGGAAAAATTATCGACTAGGTGGTTAACTTACTCGATGACAAAACCTTAGTGGGCGAAATTGGATTGAGGTTGAACATTGTAAAGGATTTGTTGTGATTTTCTTTAGCGTGAGGATGATCACATCGTGTGGGTATAGTTGTGCAACCTCTATAGAGTGTAACGCTATTCAAATAGCCGTGTCCCTGGTTATGGACAATGCTTGATGATTTCACACGAGGGGTAGTTATTTTATAAAATTTGTGTTGGATAACTTTGAAAAATGGATAGGTAGTTCACTGTGGTTTATTAAGTGAATGGTTAGTTCACTCATTTTTTATTCAATTCTTTTGATTATTTATTATTATTTTTCTTAAAGTTTGCTTTCAATATATTTATTGTATTTACTTTAAATTATTGTTTTCTACAAAATAACCTTTCAGCCATCCATTGGTAAGCCTTGCATATTATATTACACTTTTGTTATAAACGACTTGCTAAGTACCAATATACTCATTGCTTTATACCCACTATTGCTCAGTTGAAGGGGAGGAACCATATCAGCAAGAGGTACCAAAAGGAGGATACTTCGACGAATTCACGGATTAAGACTTCGCTTCCCTATCGATTACCTGTGGGCATATCAAATGGATACTACACTTAATTTTGTTTTCTGCTACTAGTTTTTTAAGCTCTTCCAGCTATTAATTGAAAGTTTGGCCATAAAGTCGTACTATGAGAATTGTTAATATTTGAGTCTTTTTTTTATTTATCGTGCATATGGTCGATATTTCATCTATGTTACACTGTATACACTAGCATGATCCTAGACTAGTGCGGTATACACAGAGAGTCTAGATTTGCATATTTGGGTTTCGACAGTAGACTAGGTCATATTAGCTTTGATCATCTTGCTTGGCTCAGTAACTTGAATATGGTTAGAGGAATTCTTAGCTTTGATCATCTTGCGGTGTGTTTGCCTTGTCGACATGGTAAGATGGTTGCAGCGGCTCATCATCCACTCTCGCTAGTTATGACTGACTCTCCTGGTCAATTATTGTACATGGATACTATAGAGCCATCTAGAGTTCAGTCAGTTGGAGGTAAATGTTATGTTCTTATTATTGTTGATGATTACTCTAGATACTCTTGGGTCTATTTTATGGCATCTTAGGATGAAGCTTTTTGTCACTTCAAAGAGCTAGCCCTGAGACTTGATAACAATTTTTCAGGAGCACTTAGAGTAATTAGAATTGATAATGAAACAAAATTCAAGAACACATTATTTGCTTCCTTTTATGCTGAAAAGGGTCTAGACCATCAATTTTCATCAGCTCGAGTGCACAACAGAATAGTGTGGTCGAACGCAAGAGTAGGACTTTGGTCAAAATGGCTAGAACAATGCTAAATGAACATTCTACTCCTAGAAAGTTTTGGGCTGAAGCCGTTTTGACTGCTTGCTATATTTCAAATAGAGTTTTCTTAAGAGCTAAGTTGCATACGACTTCCTATGAGTTTTGTTTTGGTGATGCTCATAATATTTCTCACTTTGGGGTGTTTGGGTGTCTATATTTTATCCTTAAACATGACAATCTTGATAAATTTTAATTTAGATCCTTAGATGACATCTTCCTTGGATACTCAGTTCACACTCGGGGATATCGGGTGCTTAACTTAGAAACTAACAAAATTGTTGAGACTTGCGAGGTCACGTTTGATGAGGCTAGTCTTGGTACTAGACCTGACAATGTAGGGATACAGGCTTCTGATGCACTTGTTGACATTTTCTACGACTCTGACGACGATAGTAGAGTTTTCCAAGTCAGACCGTTACCTCTACGACCACTCCTACGATCACGCATGAGGAAGAGGCTCTCTCGTCTACTATGACTTCTTCTACGATGACTCCTATGATCACGCAGGAAGCAGACACCATGACTACTACTACGACTACATCTACGATCACTTCTACGACTACTCCACAAGCACCCCTGCATATTCAACGACATCATCCCCCAGATCAAATGATTGGTGAGTTAAAACAAGAGAGTTCTTCAAAGCAGGTATAACTCCAATGCCTCGTATGCTCATTCTATGTTTGTCACATCTTTCGAACCCCAAGATGTAAGTCATGCTTTATCTGATGAGTCTTGGATTAATACCATGCATGAGGAATTAGAAAATTTTGAGTGAAACAAAGTCTGGACATTAGTTTCACCTCCTCGTGGTCATAATATTATTGGAACCAAATGGATTTTTTTTTCCAGAACAAACAAAGTAAGGATGGGGTTGTTGTTCGAAATAAAGTTAGACTTATGGCTCAAAGATTCACCCAAGTAGAAGGTCTTGACTTTGGTAAAACTTTTGCACCTGTAGCTTGATTAGAAGTCATTATAATTCTATTAGCATTTGCCGCATCCAAAGGTTTCTGACTGTATCAAATGGATGTGAAAAATGTCTTTCTTAATGGTTATATAGAGGAGGTGTATGTTGGACAACGACTTGGTTTTAAAAATCTTAAGTTTCCTAATCATGTCTTCAAATTGTCTAAAGCTTTATATGGTCTAAAATAAGCACCCAGAGCATGGTACGATAGGCTTTAAATCATATTTGCTAAAAAATGACTTTCAAATGGGAAAGATAGATAGGACTCTGTTTTCTCTCAAGCATGGCAATAATCTTTTACTCATTTAGATTTATGTGGATGATATCATATTTGGTGGTTCTTCTCATGCTTTTGTTTCTAAGTTTTTAGATACCATGAGCAGGGAATTCGAGATGAGCATGATGGGAGAGCTCACATTCTTCCTAGCTTTCATATCAAGCAATCAAAGTTGTGTACTTTTGTTCATCAATCTAAGTACACCAAAGATCTACTTTATTGTTTTGACATGGGGACAGTCAAACCAATGTCTACACCCATGGGATCTACAACTGTGTTGGATCCTGACGAAGATGGAGAACCTATTGATCAAAGAGAATACAGAGGCATAATTGGCTCCCCTTTGTATCTTACCGCATCAAGGCTAGACATACACTTTGCTGTGTGTTTGTGTGCTTGCTTTCAAGCTTCTGCACGCACTTCACATTGACAAGCAGTAAAACACATTTTCAGGTATCTTTAGTCAACTTTAGAATTTGGTTTATGGTACTCCTCTTCATCTTATTTTACTCTTAGAGCTTATTCAGATATGGATTTTAAGGGTTGTCAAATTGATAGGAAGAGTACTTCAAGTACTTGTCACTTTTTGGGCACATCTCTTATCTCATGGGCTTCTAGGAAACGAGTGTCTGTTGCACTCTCAATAGCTGAGGCTGAATATGTAGCTACTACTTCTTGTTCCCTCAATTGCTTTGGATGATAGCTACTCTTAAGGATTTTGGTTTAAACTTGGATAGTGTTCCACTTTATTGTGATAAAACTAGTGCGATTAGTATTGCTAAAAATCACGTGCAACATTCAAGAACTAAACACATTGATATTCACTATCATTTTCTTAGAGAACATGTGAAAAAAAGAGATGTTGTTTTGAACTTCATTGATTCTATTTCTCAAGTTGCTAATATTTTTACCAAACCTCTTGATTCTTTTCAGTTTGGTCGGCTAAGAAATGAGTTAGGTGTGCTGTATCCTTTAGGATTATTCTAAGGGGAGCTTGGCCTTTAAAATTTTGGAAGCTTTGTTTATTATTCTTGACAAATAGTTCATCAAATCCAAGCCATTAAAATCAAATGAGTTGTAGAGCCCATTTTATCATATTTACTCATATGTCGTGTAGCTTCGATCATGATTAGTTATAATTAAATTACTATACTTGAATTAAAACATGACATGGAAGACTTTGACTAGATGGATTATAGATAGCACTTTGCGATGTTCATCTAAAAAGATTAACTTGATTGTGAGCCTTATTTTAAATTTTGACTATGTAACTAGTATGTTTCATATTGCAATCTCTTTATGATTACTCAATTGGTATGTTATTTTAAAAAAAGGAAATGGTGAGGAGGAAACAAGTCAAAAAGATGTATGCTTCAAGCATGCTATGTTTACATAAAAAAAGCACAAAAAATGCATAAATTAAAGAAGTATACTTCAAGCATGCCACCATTTAATAAAAAATTACTACATACTTATCATCATGAAAAGAAGTATGCTACAAGCATGCCATATACTTAAAGACTTGAGTGTGACTTAAAGTTTGCTTCACGTTTAGGCTTGCTTTTTTCGTTGTGACATCTCATTGTGTGCTTTATAATTAGTTTGGTCATTGTTGAGATGCCTATCTTTAATCTAAATCACGTAATCTTGTTGAAAACTAGTTTTGACAGTGCTATATGATATATTATTTTATATGATCTAGTGAGCTCTACTCAAAACAAAGGCTTGTGTACACTCTTAAATTAATGCAAAATGATTTGGATAATTTTCAAAGCTTCTGGATGTTTACACTCTTTACTCCTTTTTAGATTTAGCCTTTCTTTGTAAACCTTGATGATTTCATTGCCAAAGGGGGAGAAATTAGTGAAAGGGGAGAGGAATTGGGAATAAATTAAAGAAATTTGATACTCTTGTATTGGGGGAGTTTTATGAGTTTTTTCGAGTGTTTGTTGAATTTCACAAATTTTGCTTTTCTTTCAAAATGCAATTCATTTGTGAGATTTTGAGGTGTTATCATTGTATTCATTAAGGGGGAGATTGTTAGACCATGTGGATGGCTGTGAATAAAGTAATGATGAATAATTGACATTTGGATTATCTTGGATTTTGTGTTTGTGAAAGTTTTGGTTGATTGCAGTCGAAGGTTTCAAGATCGAGTGGTTTTGGTCTTTTTGAGTGGTTTTTATTCTGCTGTGAGTGGTTCCAAGCTGTCTTTGGCTTCGTCGAGTAGTTTTAGATGTGTCTGATTGGGTAAGTGGCATCGAACGGTAGTCAAATAGTGACGGACATCAGATGGCGCTTTGCTTCAAGGATGTTCAGACTAGTCCGATCGGGTAAGTGACATCAGATGGCGCTCCACTTCAAGGATATTCGGATCAGTCCGATCGGGTAAGTGACTTCGAACGGCGCTCCGCTTCAAAGTTGTTCGGATCAGTCCGATCAGCTAAGTGACTTCGGACGGCTTTCGAGTAACATCAAAGCATCAGACGGCTTTCAAGTGGCATCGGAGGATCCAATGACATCGACCACACTCTACTTCGACCACGTTGACTTCGACCATAACTGGCTTCAACCACGACTGACCTTGACCACGTAGGTACAATATGTGTTCATGGTTGTAGCTATAGTACTTTTCCTTGGTCATAGCTACAATACTTTTTTATGGTCATAACTGTAGTACATTTCAATAGTCATAAACTTTACTAATAGTCATAGACTTTGCAGGCTGCTGTAGACTTCGTAGTCTTGTTTTTCATAGTCATAGACCTTGCCATCTGTTGTCATTATCTTCAGTAGTTCAAGGCTTTATGGTCGGTACTTGTAGATTCCATGGTCGGTTCGAGTGCCTCATTTTTTGTGATCTTCGAGTACTCGTGCTAGGCCAGTGGTATGGCTAGTTGGTGCATGATGGTTGGTGATTGGTGGTTGGTGCTATAGTACCATGTAGGTACTCAGTGATCGGTGAACAGTGTTCAGAGGAAAAGTACTCGAAGGCTTTGATAGTCAAAAGGACTTGGTTTTATGTAGTCGGAAGGACTGGGTACTCGAAAGTCGGAAGGACTCAGTACTCGATAGTCATGATTTCTTGATCGTAGTCAATGATGGGTTGTCATAGGTATTGTGATTGATTATCAGAGGTTTGTTGTATGTGATCGATACTCGGTAGTTAGTACTCGACGGTTTTTTGGTTGGTAGCGATGCATGTTATTTTTGAGTGTTTTGAGTGAAGCGGTAGAAATTCCTGAGTACTTGTTATTTTTGAGTACTTGTTGAGATAACGGTCGTAATGAGTGTTCTAAGGTTGAGTTTTCAATAGCGATGGAATAAGTGGTTGTAATAAGTTGTTTGAGGTTAATTTCCAGAGAGCAATAGAATGTGTGGTCTCGGATGACCTGATTGATAACCATGGATGATTTGATTGATGGTCGTGGCTAGTTCTGTTCTTGTCTATAGATGGATAAGGGTGATATGTGTTTGTGAAGTGTGTTGATGATGGTTAAGTTGTGAAGAACTTATGATGAGGAATTGTTTTTTTCGTCTTTGCTTGTGCAGGTGAGCGTGGACATGATCATGGTCAGTGAAGAGGAGGACCAAGACTAGGATAGGAAGATCTGAGGTCGAGACAGTTGATGATGTCACACAAGACGGTCGGGCTAATGCTGAAGCATAAGGAGATCAAAGGTGGTGACACATGGAGTAGCTACGGGCAGTGCGATCCTGGAGGCTTCGACACGAAAAATTGATGAGATGTGATGAAGATATGGGATGTGCGATTCTGGTGGCTTCGTCACATGATAAGATCGGAAATGTTATGGACGGAGTTCATAATTGAAAGTTTAGAGATTGAAAAACCTGTGTTTTTAAGGGTTTCAGGTCCCTTGATTTGAGAAAGAGATAGGATATCATGTTCATGTTTGAGTTAGATACGATTTAGGACACTAGCATATAAAAGGAGGTAGAGGCTAAGGGTTTTAGCTGTGGCTTTGAGAAAGATTTTTGTGCTAGTGTTCTTGGGTGTGTTCGTGAGAGCATTTCATAAATCTAGGAAAATCCAGCAATAAAGAACATCTTAAGACAATCCAGTTCATGGTGTGTTGAAGATCTTTGTTAATTGCTGGAGTAGTGGAAACGTATGACTACGTGCAATGTTGAGTATCGGGTTCTCTCTTTTGAGTGGTCGGAGAGATTGAGCGGTTGAAGCTCGCAAACGGAGGGCGTCTTCGATCACATGCAAAGGCAATCGTAGCGAGTAATCGAACAAGTGGTCTTAATCGACATAAGATAATTGAGATTGCTTTTTTCTAGTTTGAGAATTATTTTTCAGGTGTCAAAAAGCGGAGGCAATCAGTCAACCCCTCTAATTGGGCCATACGATCCTACACTATGTATATTTGAAAGTGTCACCACTATGTGGGGTTCGCTGATATGGATTAAAGGGAAAGCTTAGTCCATGATATGTGGGACCATTTCGAATTTTAGAGCATAAAGGCACCCTAGTGTATCAACTAGAATTAGCAAGTCAGCTATCAAGAATCAACAATATGTTCCATGTTTTCCAACTCAGAAAGTGTATGTGGGAACCCTCACTACAACTAACCAACCTCGACATACCACTACAAGATGACCTCACCTATGAAGAACATCCGGTGAAGATTATGGAAACTGAGGACGTCAGTTGAGAAACCATACTACACATTTTTTGCAAGGTGTTATGGAAGAACCACTCGGTGCGTAAAGTTACGTGGGAGAAGGAAGAGGAGCTATGCGAAGTCTACACTAACCTATTCAAGTGAGATCTTGATTTCTAGCATGAAATCTTCCTAAAGGGGAAGCTAAAATAACTTGCTCTATTAATTAACCTAAACTGGGAACTTAACATAAATAAAAGTAATTAAGGGGAAATTTAAACTAATTACAACATAGTGAATAAATGTAGTAGATACAACTTATGAACGCAGGATTAAATTATTACAATAATTACAGAACATAAATTTGCAACCTAAAGGTAATAAAATTAATTGTAACCATTTTGGAAGAGTAGAAAAAAAATTACAAATTGCATCATCCTTCATACCGCATTTTTTGTTGTATGCATACACGAGTAGTGCGTTCTGGTAGTTGAGTCGAAGTCATAGTCATCGCCAATAGAACAAAACTGAAAACCCTGCAATGTCATTTATAATCCGATATCTAGAATAAAAACAACCCAAGGGATAATAAAAAGAGATAAAAATGTGGTTGCCATCAGAACCTATTTGACTTTAGAATGCCGAATCCGTTAGTGCTTACTGAGATATCCAGACCGTCATAGGCCAGCCGGCACCTCTCACTTAAGAGGGTCTTATCATCTAGCTAAAAACCAATCATACCTACTTCTTTTTTCACCGACTTACGTTAAACAGTAGAAAAACCATATTACAGTACCAAAGACACCCGAGGGTCCAATGGGCATTACCCAAAACTACCTAATGCACAACACAAATTGAGGGAGCTCAGGATAAGACCAAAGCCTCGTAGCAACCACAAAGAGAATCAGGGATAAGGCCGAGTGCCTCACAGCCAGCACAGAGCCAGTCCCCTCTTTCCATTCCTAAGCCAAACGAGAGAACCAAGCATCGCCACCCAATTCCCATCTTTCTACCTAAACCGAAGGCAAGCGTCCCCTCAAAATCAACTGAAAGCCAGCATTTCCCCCAAGGCCAACTGAAGGCAAAACCATCCCCAATCAAGCCACCGCACATGACAGAGAGGGAGAAAAAGGGAGTCAGGGAGTAAGCCGGTGTCAGTCGCTCTTACGAATCTCTCAATTCTCTAGCTCTCACTTCAAATGGAATGCAAGAATTGGGACTTTGCATGCACAGCATGAATGGCACAAGTGTTTTGGCGCTGCACGCTCTCTCAACAGCAGCTTTTCTTCTTTATTTACAATGCAAACATAGGAGACATAAACAACCCATTAACTCTATGCATGAAAAACTGAAAAAACTGATGAGTATTACATGTATAAGTAATGAGTATTGAAGCTACTTGAAAACTGATGATGCATGCATGTGGTTTACAAACTGTAGGCACTAAACTACAATAGAAACGTAAAAATAAATGACATAGCTTAGGCGCAAGATTAAATGATCATGCTAACAATTCTCCCCCTTAGTCCTGCTGTCGTGTGACGACCTCGACGATGCCCGCCTTCTTGCGAAGTTCAAGAAACCTGATGCGCCCAAGTGGTTTCGTCAGAAGGTCTGCAACTTGTTCATCTGAAGAAGTGAACTCCACCTCAATTTTCCCTCCCTCTATGAATTCTCTGATAAAATGATAGCGTGTATCGATATGTTTGCTTCGGTCGTGAAAAACCGAATTCTTGCATAGAGAGATCGTAGACTTGTTGTCCACCTTGAGTAGAAACTTCTTCACTTCTCTGCCTTGGACTTCAGCTAGCAGCCGCGCCAGCCAAATACCGAGGCATGCCGCAGTAGTGGCGGCGATATATTTAGCTTCACATGAGGAGAGAGCTACCACCTTCTGTTTTTGTGATTGCCATGCGATGGGGCTTGAACCAAGGAAGAATAGGACCCCGGAGGTGCTTTTCCAATCATCTATATCCCCAGCCATGTCGCTGTCACAGAAACCCAACAGCGGTGCTTTGATCTCCCCTGAATTGATAAAGCGACAGCCATAATTCAACGTACCAGCAATGTAACGCAAAATATGCTTGATGGCAGTGAGGTGATCGTCACGCGGTGTCTCCATGAAGCGGCTAACATAGCCGACAGCGAATGCAATGTCCGGGCATGTGTGCACTAAGTACGGCAGGCTGCCCACGAGGCTGCGATACAGAGTGACATCTACCGCCGACCTATCGCTGTTCTTGCTCAGCTTCAATCGCGTCTCCATGGGAACACAAGTTGAATTGCATTCCACCATGCCACCAATCTTTAAAATCTTCTGCGCGTATGCCGATTGGTTGATTGTGATGCCATCCGCGCTTTGATGTACCTCAATGCCGAGGTAGTAGCTGAGTAACCCCAGGTCACTCATGCGAAATAGGGAGTGCATCTCCCCCTTGAACTTCTAGAGCTCCTCTGTGCGTGCTCTAGTGATGATGAGGTCGTCGACGTAGACGCCGACGACAAGACGTGTGTCGCCCTTTCCGCGTGTGTACACTGCATGCTCCGTGGCACTCCGCTCGAAGCCGAGCTCGTGTAGGCTTGCATCTAACTTCGTGTTCCAAGCTCGAGGGGCTTGACGGAGGCCGTAGAGCGCCTTGTTCAGGCGTATCACCTTGTGTGGATGGTCGTTGTTGATGAAACCCGGCGGCTGCGACACGAACACTTCTTCCTCTAGCTCTCCGTTTAGGAAAGCTGATTTTACGTCCATATGATGGACGGCCCACCCAGTGTGAGCAGCGACGGCGAGAAGCAGACGTACCGACTCCATTCGGGCCACGGGGGCAAAGACTTCATCAAAGTCAATGCCGTGGTGCTGTACATAGCCTTTTGCAAGCAGCCGTGCTTTGTGCTTGATGACGGCGCCAGTCTCATCTTTCTTTAGCTTGAAGACCCATTTTACACCAATGGGTCGTTTGCCAACGGGGAGGTCGACGAGGCTCCATGTATTGTTCTCCTCGATCGAGCTTAGTTCCTCCTGCATAGCCTGGCGCCAGCGTTCATCTTGTTCTGCTTCAGCTAGGGTGCTTGGCTCCTCCGCGGCGATTAAATGAAGCTCGTCGGAGTCGATCTCCACCGGCTTTGAGGTGGCGAGGATGTTGGCCATGCTTCTATAGCACCGCGGCACCCCATAATCATTGTCGACGTTAGGTTCAGCAGTTGGGGGCGATACGAACTCGATGGTGGGTTCCGGCCGGATCATTGGAAGCCACCGTCTCCAAGTGTTCTGGTGTTACTGCATGGCCTTCTGGCGCCATGCTGGATGGCACTGAGGAAACAACCTCGTAGTGGACGGTGAATGAATTTCCCGAGGAGGCCGCAATGGACTCTCCTGAAGCTGCCCAATCCCACTTCGCCGCTTCATCGAACACGGCGTCGCGGGTGACACAAACGCGCTAGGATACTGGGTCGTAAGCACGATATGCCTTGGCTCCTGGTTCATAGCCGAGGAACACCATGGCCTTGCTTCGGTCATCGAGTTTCTTCAAATGCGGTCTCATGTCCTTGACGTAAACAACGCACCCGAACGTCTTGAAGTAATGCACGGTAGGTGTTCGACCGTGCCACGCCTCGTACGGGGTCTTGTCGCGAGCACTCTTCGTCGGCGAACGGTTCAGGATGAAGATGGCGGTGGACACCGCCTCGCCCCAGAACTCCCCTGGCATGTCCTTCGCCTTCATCATGCAACGCGCCATGGCCACAACCGTCTGGTTGCGGCATTCAACCACACCATTTTGCTGAGGGGAGTACGGTGCCGTGAGGTGCTGCTGGACACCCTCGTTGGCATAGTACAAGCCAAACTCCACGGAGGAGAATTCCCCTCCACGGTCCGTGCGAAGAACACGCAGCTTGCGGCCTGTCTCGACCTCGACGCCGGCTTTAAAGCACTTGATGGTTGCAGGAGCATCACTTTTCGCCGCCAGTAGAAAGAGCCACATGTAGCGGGTTAGATCATTGATCAATAACAGGAAGTACCTCTTGCCGCCTTGGGTTGCCGGCGTGATGGGCCATATATCACCATGGATGAGATCGAGGCGCTTTGACGCACGGTACGCTACCGCGGCAGGGAACGGCGTTCGCTTCTGCTTGCCGATCAGGCAGCCGTCGCAAACCTGATTTATGCGCTCAAGCTCCGGCAGGCCTCGCGCCATCCCATGCCGAGCGAGCATGCGAAGCGAGTCAAAGTTGAGGTGGCCGAAATGCGCATGCCATGTCCAGGCCTCCTCTTTGCCCCTCATCGCGAGGCAAACAGGTTGTGCAATGTCAACGTTGAGCACATAGAGACGTCCGGCGCTCCGCCGAACCAGACACAACAGCCGGCGTTGGGGGTCGTGCAGTGAGAGGACTCCGTTCTCGATCTCCGTCTTGTAGCGAGATTTGTCTAGCTGGCTGAGGCTGACGATGTTGCTGCGGAGGCGCGGGATGTAGTAGACGCCGGTGAGCGCGCAGTGATCGTCGTTTTTACAGGCGAAGAGCACAGTGCCATGCCCCTCGATGCTGACTCGCGAGGCGTCGCCGAACTTGACAAAGCCTCGCACGCTGGTGTCGAGTTCGGAGAATGCGTTCTGTGCGCCCGTCATATCATTCGATGCATCGGTGTCCAGAATCCATTCTGGATCGACTGGTTCTCCCTCGTCGCAGAGAGTGACAAGGGCGCGCTCCTCGTTTAAAACGAGTTCGACGCCTTTGGGCTCGAAGTCGACGGCGAGGGAGAGATCGCATACTTGGGCATTAACACTGTGGGCTCGTCTTCGCCCTCAGCCTGCTGTGGTTCAGCTTGGAGAAGATTCACCTGGGCTAGCTTCTCACGATCCCGCTTTGCCTTTCGGCACTCCTTGGCCCAGTGGCCCAGTTTGCCGCAATAGCGACATTTGTCCTTGGAGATGTCGCGACCTGCGGCCTGGGATGGCCCAGACTTTGGTTCCCCGCCTCCCCCGTCACGCCCGCAGCTGCGCCGGCCGCGCTGGCATGAGCGCGACGTGTTCCCGCTGTTGGCAGCTGCGCGAGTCTTCTTGGTGTTACATGACGACCATTCCTTCTCCGTGAGTAGAACCTGGTCTCCTTCCTCATCATCCGACTCTCCACGGTCCTCGACAGTGTGGAGCCAGCCGGTGAGGTCCTCGATGGACAGAGTGCTAAGATCAACCAAGGTTTCAATTGACATGGCGATTTGGCAAAACCTGCGGGGAACAACAGGCAGTAGCTTGCGGACCACCTTCTCCTCCGACAACTCCTCCCCAAGGAGGCGAAGGTCGCTGACGACACGCTGGAGCCGGAGACTGAAGTCCTCCATGTGCTCGCCATTTTTGAATCGCATGGACTCAAATGTCTCTCCCTTACCTTCTGCTGTCTCTCCTTCCTCCTGCTCTTCTTGCACCTCTCTTTTTCAGGAGTGTCAGTATTTTATGAACACTCTTGAGAGATTTGTAGGAGGCAAGAAGAAGCTGAATTTTATTTTAGACTAGTCCAAGATTTGCAAATTCAATCAAGGTCTAAGATATGATTTTCTTGAGGATGTTAGGAAGCATCCACCTGCTGTTCTCAGACCCATAGTAGCAGGTGTAATCGAGGTCAAGCCCAGAACTGAAAAAGTTAAATTCAAATTAGCGGGCTTTGTCCAAGGGATTTCTGATAGTAAAGTGGTAACACCTGGTGCTTTGACCTCTCAGAAGGCGAAGTTTCATTGCACCTTCTGTCAGAAGGATGGACACTTAGTCGAGAGATGTTTCAGGCGTGCCAAGATCGCGCGTAGAGACCGTGTTGACGCTCTTAGGCGTATTCAGGGTCAGTCCCAGACCTTGAGTGCACCTAAAACCAACACGAGGTCTAGGACTGTTCAGCTTGATGGGTTTGAGCATCATCGAGGACTTGGATTTTCTGGTTTTGTCCTCGATATGCCTCTGGTCGTGACTTCCGTCATTCCGATGGTAGATCTCGTTTTCCTGGTCGAGATGGCTACCCGCGACGTGATCAGCGTGTTGTTGGTACTCCGACTCGCTCTCCTGTAGCAGTCAACCCAATAACAGCTTCAAGTCTGCTAGTAGACCTTCTGGCTCTTTGAGCGACAGAGAGTGTATGGTAGTTAGAGGTCAGTCGAACAGAGTTTTTCTGAGGGCACACTTGCATCGTACCTCTTATGAGTTGAGATACGGGCGAAAGCCCAATGTCTCTAATTTTCACGTGTTTGGTTGCAAGTGCTTTATTCTGAAGTCTGAAAACCTAGATAAGTTCGAGTCACGATCTTGTGATGGGATCTTTCTAGGTTACTCGACTTCTTCGCGGGCTTATAGGGTCTGGAACTACGAGTCTAGTAAATTGGTAGAGACCTGTGAGGTGACCTTCGATGAGGCAGTTCGGGGACTAGGCCCGATATCTCAGGTTCTGTAGAGCAGTCCGAGACCATCTTTGTGGATGATCTGGAGGATGGAGATGAGGGTTGTCTACCTGATCCAGTTCCTCTTACCCTTGAGGTGCCTGCTTCTACCACCGCACCTCAAGGAGATCAGTCCATGCCTTCCGCTTCTTCTGGAGTTAGTGGCTCTGTTCCTACCTCATCAGCTCATGAGGTAGATGCCATTTTTCCTACTTCTCATCAAGGACCTCCCCGTAAAATCCGAGAACATCATTCTTCAGAGCAGATAATTGGAGATCTTTGAGCGTGTCACACGCTCAAAATCTGGCATATCTCATTTCTGTCTCCACTCTGCCTTCGTTGCCTCTTTCAAGCCAAGGATGTTAGTCATCCTCTTTCTGATGAGTCTTGGGTCAATGCCATGCATGAGGAATTAGAAAATTTTGAGAGAAACAAGGTCTAGTCGCTTGTTGAGCCCCCTAGAGGTCATAATGTCATAGGTACCAAGTGGGTATTCAAAAACAAGCAGAGTGAGGATGGGGTAGTCATTCGAAACAAGGTTAGACTGGTAGGTCAGGGTTTCTCCCAGGTTGAGGGTCTAGATTTTGAGGAGACCTTTGCTCCTGTAGCTAGGTTAGAGGCCATTAGGATTCTGCTTGCTTTCGCAGCGTCTAATGGTTTCAAGCTTTACCAGATGGATGTCAAGAGTGCCTTCCTTAATGGGTTTATTGAGGAAGAAGTCTATGTTAGACAGCCTCCAGGTTTCGAAAACCCCAAATACCCAAACTATGTTTATAAGCTTTCCAAGGCCCTATATGGACTTAAACAAGCCCCTAGAGCTTGGTATGAGAGGCTTAAGTCCTATCTATTGAGCCATGTGTTTGAGATGGGTAAGATAGATAAGACCTTGTTCATTCGCAAGCATGGCAATAAACTTCTACTCGTCCAGATTTATATGGATGATATCATCTTTGGTGGCTCTTCTCATATTCTTGTTTTTCAGTTCTCTGATGTCATGAGCTCAGAGTTTGAGATGAGCATGATGGGCGAGTTGAGCTTCTTCCTTGGCTTCCAGATCAAGCAGACTCGAGAGAGTACTTTCTTGCATCAGGGCAAGTACACTCGTGACCTTCTGAGACGCTTTGACATGAGTGATAGCAAGCTAATGTCAACTCCAATGGCATCTTCAGCTTCACTCGACCCAGATGAGGATGGCGAGCCAGTTGATCAAAAGGAGTATCACAGCATGATTGGATCCCTCTTGTACCTCACTGCCTCGAGGCCAGACATACACTTTCCATGTGTCTGTGTGCTAGATTTCAGGCTTCTCCTCGCGTATCTCACCGCCAGGCGGTGAAACGCATCCTTCGGTACCTTCGAGCTACCATTGACTATGGTATCTGGTACTCTTTCTCATCCTGTCTTTCTCTTAGAGCCTACTCGGACACAGACTTTACTGGTTGTAGGATAGATAGGAAGAGCACATCTGGCACCTGCTAATTCATTGGCACTTCTCTTGTTTCTTAGTTTTCTAAGCAGTCCGGTGTTGCACAGTCCACTGCAGAGGCCGAGTATGTTGCTGCCGCCAGTTGCTGCAGCCAGATACTTTGGATGGCTTCGACCCTGCGGGACTTTGGGTTAGTTATAGAAAGTGTTCCACTCTTTTGTGATAACACTTCCGCTATTAACATTGCTAAGAATCTAGTGCAGCATTCTCGGACCAAGCATATTGATATCCGATATCATTTCCTTAGAGACCATATGGAGAAGGGTGATATAGTGCTCCAATTTGTGGAGAGTGACCACCAGTTGGCGGATATCTTTACCAAGCCTTTGGATAGCTCTAGATTTTCAGCCTTACGGGGAGAGCTTGGGGTGGTTTGTCCTTATGGACTGTAGTGAGGGGAGCTTTATGCTTTACTGTTTTATCCTGTGTTATGCTCTTGCTCCTTCCTATCGCATTCTATTTGCGTGCATTCGGGTTAGTCTTTCTAGCATAGATTAGAGTGGTTCTCTTATCTAGATGCTTAGACTTCTTCCTCTCATCTTGTGGTTCTAGGATGCTGCTTATTAGCTGTTTCTCTTCACACTAGGTTGAGTTCACTCACTTCTTATAGGTTCTAGCAAGGGTTGAACCACCCTTGGGTAGACAGGGAACGTGTTTGCTCTTTAATGTGTTAGTTGGGCAGCTGATAGTCCTAGTGTCATATGGGGTAGATGAGAGTTAGTCTGAGCCATAGTATCCTCTATATTTTGTCTATGCTTTAAGGACTGCCTTTTCTGATTTCTTTACCAGCTTCTCGTTTTATAGCTTTGGTTCAGGGGGAGTTCATTTGGGAGCTTCTGGAGCTTAATATTGACATAACTCAACTTGAACTAAAAGGTGTTTCACATGTTGAGGGGGAGCTGGATTTCCTGCATTTCATTTCAGCATTCTGCATTGTAATATAACTACCTGGAGTCTTGACTATTATCCTTATATGACATATTTACAATGCGTTACATCTTGCCATGATTATGCTTAATTGCTAGATTTCTCATTGCTTCATACGTATCGTCAAGCCTTTGCCATTGATAAGTTAATTAAAATTGCACAACTTGAATTAAGACATGTCATGTTACCTCTTGAGACTAGTCTGTCTTTACTTATCCTTCTATAATTCATGCCATATCAAATAGGCTAAGTTGAGTCATGAATCTCTAATTGAGCTTTAGATTGAGCTATGCTAGTTTCTTGATGAAGCATGAGTTAGTACAATTATTTAAGAAAGCAAAAAGATCTCTTTTATGTACGAAAGAACTGATCTCACCAATTCTTTCTTATGAGACTGCTTGCCATTGAACTAGGCATAAACTCAGGGGGATTTTTGGATGACCAAGATCATCTTCTTAAGCTTATTGCTTGGAGTGGTCGCATAAGGCTTGAGATCTAGCACATCACCAAAATCATGAGTTTCAAATGTAAACATGTGAATTGTGCTAAAATTGCTTAACTACCACAAGAACCAAGTACTTGTACAAATGATTCATTCTTGAACTTGTAGCACTCTAAAATGACTCAATACTAGCTTCTTGGTTCCACTTAGATTATTGATATGGCTTGCTTCATCTTTGGATACCTTTAGCTAGACTATAATCTTGAATGGCTTGACATTCTACCAAATTCATCTACTATTTAGATTGTTACTTATGTGGCTTGGCTTGATTATGCATATTTTGTCATGATCTTGATAGCAATCATATATGTTATGGCTTGGTGTAATACCTAATGATCATTTTGGATAATCTTCCTGGCTCCCATTGCTTAGCATTGAATAAAATTCAGCCACACCATGCTATATTCTCTCTTTTGCATCTTGATGATTCTATTGCCAAAAGGGGGAGAATATTGGAGAAAAAGCCAATTTTTGAAAGCTTTGGGAGCGTTTGAGGAAAACTTGCTCTTTCTTTTGCTTCTTATGTCAACATGATCATTAGCATCATTTTCTTTCTCTTGGACCATGTATGACTCTTCAAACAAACTCATTCTTGTGCTTTTTCTGTATTTGTCAATATACTCCTCAAGGGGAAGATTGAGAGACCATGTGGAGGTATCCCCATGTTTGTGATGAGTAATTGACGGTTGGTTTAGTGAGTTTGAGTTTGTTTTGAGAATTGTAGAGTTGAGTACCTTTACTTGTGCAAATATTGTCTATACTGTTTCGAGCAGTGCTATGTGATGGTTTCTTATCTGTGATGGCTGCAGGACTTTGAGGCGAGGTCGTGGTGAGGCATGGATGGCCGGACTAGGCATGGACGGTGCTGAGGTCAAAGCGATCGGGAGATGCCGAAGACGGCGAGGACTCGAAATGGTTGTGAGGCGTTGACAGCAAGCACATGAAGCTTCCAGGAAATGGCATCAGGGGCATTTGGGTAAAATGCATGAGGCTGCAAAAATGGAAGCAAGTTCGGTTGAAGATTACGGGCTTAAGACCCGTTAGTGGATAGCAGAAGAGAGGTTAGGGTTTGGAGTGGAATTGAGGTTTTCCCTCCATTTTCCTGGGTGTTGACTTCCTGCCTCATTTGTGTGTGGAGCAAGAATGTGATGTATGGACTGCACTTCTTGATTTGCTATTTGAGGACATGAGCCTTCTCTATTCAGTGTGTAGTGCGTGCTCCACATTGTGGTCTGGGCATGCAGGAGAGTAGTACATGAGCAGGAGGGGGCGTGCAGTAGGTGTGGTTTTGAGCTCCTGTGTGTGTTCCAGTGGTGGAGTTCTAATGAGCTGAGTGAGAGCTCTCGTGTGAGTGTAAGCATGTAGTGACATTCTCTTCTCAATTGCGTATGGGGATATAAAACATCTACTTGTAATCATTCATCTCCAAGCAATATGAGAAATTTCGTGTCTGAGATGATTTGACCTTCAGTGATTTGTGCTTCATTCTTTTCCTGCTGCTTTCTGAGTTTTTTGAATGTGTGTATTGATTCTTTGGTTGAGAAGTGCAAAATGGATGTGCTCTGGACAGGAATTAATCCCAAAGCCATGTGGCTATCATATTTCTAAAGCAATCATCTTCTCATCCAAATCCTTCCAGGAAATGAAGAAATACCCATTTCGTCTGTTTCATTGATTCTAGGGTTTCTTGTAAGGGGATGATGGATTCTCTCGATTTTCTTTCTAAAGATGCCCTAAAATCTATACATTACTGTTGTGAGAACATCTCTAGTTGAGAATCACAAGCTCTTGGGCAAAGGATTTGAAAATGTTGAGTAATTTGGAAATTACCCTCATTCTCTTTGCATTTTCAGATTTCAATTTCTTGCTCTTTTGATGGTATCCTTAGTTTCCTAAGGTCTTGGTGTTATTGAGCTTTTATTCCAGGTCATTTGACTCAAAATCAACTAGCATTTACTTGTCAAATTCTCAGATTTCGGGTTGTTGAAATACCCACTGTTCTTGGCTGTTTTCAAGGACAACAGCCTGTAGTTTTGTGCTCGGCCAGTTAAGCAGTAGTTCCAGTCTTGCTGTCTGTGTTAGCGTTCTGAATTTTAGTCTGCAGCTTCCTTCTTCTTGCCGAACTGCTTTATTTCTCTGCAGTTTTTTTTGTTAACCGACTGCACAAGCCTGCAGTGTTCTTGTTTTCTTTGGTCTGCAGTCAGTTCGGCTGAGCTGCAATTGTTCTCGGAATTCTGGCAAGTCTCGGTTCATCCCTTTTTGGTCTGCATCTTCTTGATTATTAAGTTCTTACTGCTGCTGCGATATTTCTCAGATTTCCAGTTCTTGCAGTCTTCTCGGTTCGGCCAGCAGCAGTACTCGGCAGCAATTAGTCTTCGGCTGAAGTTTCAGATTTTCTTGCTTGCTGGTCTGCAGTGGTTTTCCCGGTTTTTCAGTTTCAGATTTGAGCATTCTCTAAATTTCAGTCTCAGAGAACAGCAGATTTGAGATTTCAGTTCAGACTTCTTTTAGCTACAGATTTCAGCTAGACCTCTCTTCTTTGCTGCAGTTTTTTAGCTACAGTTTTTACCTTTTCTTTTCAGTCTGCAGTTAGTTCTTTTCGGCCAGCAGCTTTCAGTTCTCAGTCCTGTTCATTTTCAACTGTAATCTCCTCTTTGTAGCTCCTGTCCTTCTCTGTTAAGGCCGACTGTATTTGTGCAAAAAGGACCCGAATGGAAGGGGATGAGCAGCAGTGTGTTGGCTGGATGTGTGATGTTCTTAGAACTGTTTTGCTCTTCCCTTTTGCTGCAATATTTGTGTCTTTGCTGATCAGTTTCTCGGCCAGGTCAGTATAGTCCTTTCAGTGTCTGTTTTTGGCACGACTTGTGGTCTTGGCCGACAATGTACTTCTTGGTTTCGGTTGTTAGTCTTTCTGCAGCTCATTTCTTGCAAGCCAAATGATGTCTCTCTTCGGGTGTTGTTCAGTCCTTCTTTGATCCATCGAAAATTGTCTTTGGCTTCCAGTGAGCAAATTTCTTGCTTCATAGCTTCTATAGCTATTGGAGAAGAAAATGATATGAATACTTAGGGCAATTTTTGAAGGCACCATTCACCCCCCTCTGTTGCCATTTCCGATCCTACAACCACACCATTCTGCTGCGGTGAATATGGTGCAGCAAAATGACATTCAATTCCTGCCTGCTCGCACACCTTTGCGAGCTCAGTCGACAGGAACTCACCACCGCGGTCAGATCGAAGAACCTTCACATGGCGACCACTCGCGTTCTCGGCTAGCATCTTGGTCTTCATGAAAGCCGAGCATGCTTGGTCCTTAGTCCCGATCACATGCAGCCACATCCACCGGGCATAGTCATCAACAATTAGCATAAAGTAACAATTACCAGCTGGTGTTGATGGCGTGATCGGTCCACACAAATCGATGTGCAGGAGTTCGAGCAGCTCCTTCGCTCGGTAGTTGGCTGCCGCCAAGAACGATAGTCTTGACTGCTTCGCCACCAGACACGTCCGACACAACTGGTCAGGATGTGTAATCGGTGGCACACCTGCCGTCATTCCCTTGTTGGCGAGCATCTTCAAGGCTTGGAAGTTGACATGGCCGAGGTGAGCATGCCATAACTATGCTACATTATCGAGGCTTGTCAACAGACAAACTGGCGGACACCTCGAGTACGTCCTCATCCATGAGAACTTGGTGACCAGTCTCAGTGAGCTGACCAAGGCTCACCATGTTGCTGCGAAGTCTGGGGATGTAGTACATCTCCTGGAGCAGCCATTGATCACCATTATTGCACGCGAAGAGAATTGAGCCCTTACCCTTGTTCTGCACCGTTGAGCCGTCACCGAATTTCACCCTTCCGGTGATTGCTTCGTCCAGATCGCAGAATTTCTCTTTATCGCCAGTCATGTGGTTGTTGGCATCGTTGTCCAAGTACCAGATATCAGTTTGTGCCTGAACGTGCTCGACAGTGTGCAGCTCCGGCCACATCTTCTCCTCATTGAGCATAACGACATCTTGTCGTTCCTGCCCAACCAGCGGTATCTCTTCTGAGACTGCCATTAGCAGTGCCGGTTCAACGTCGTCGGTGCGTGCGAGATGTTCTTCCTCCTTCTTCTTTGGAACTCGACACTGTGTCGAGTAGTGCCCCATCTCGTCGCAATTGTAGCAACGAATGTGACTCTTGTCACAGCCACCGCCGCCAGAACCACTTGCTCCATCTTTGCGTGGTCTGCTCCGACCACTTTTTTTGTGACCTCTGTCGCAACCACGACTAGCCTAGCCGCGGTTCTCGCCATCTGTGGGAATCTTGTTCTTCTTGCTTGACGATGGGTCTCCGCCGTCTTGTTTGTACCGTGCCTCCCACTCAGCCTGAGTGAGGAGCACTTGCCCGTCGGTGTTCCCGCCGACGTCAATGCCCTTTTTGCACATACGCTCCTCAAATGTCTTGAGGCGTCCCATGGCCTCGAACGGTAAAGTGTCGATGTCGTAGAACTGTTCGATGCCGGTGATGACACTGAGGAATTTTTCGGACACGGTGTCGAATAACTTCTTCACCAGTGCGGCATCATTCAGAGTTCCCCCGAGGTTGGCGTACCTAACGGACATGCTGGTCAACCTGCCGGCGTACTGGTCTAGGGACTCGACGTCATTCATATGCATTGCGTCGAAGTCACTCTTCAATGTCTGCAAACGTGCATTCTTGACGTGATCAGCCCCGACGAATCTCGTCTTGAGGCAGTCCCAAACCTCCTTGGCTGTCTTCTTGTTCGCCACCTGCATAAGAAGATCCTCTGGAAGCGCTTGGAGGAGATGCGACCTTGCCTTCTTGTCAAGCTGGGCGTCGACTTCTGCATCGCCCATCGGCTCGACGGCCTCCCAAACGCCCTGATCCTCCATCATGGCCTGAACACGAATCACCCAACTGGTGTAATTCGTGTGTGTCAGCTGTGGGTACTGGAACGTACCACCAACCAGCTGTGTTCGCGACATCTCTCCCGTAGCAACGATCGACATTGGATTCAATCGAAGGATCTTGGGCATGAACCTGTGAGCTCTGATACCAATTGTTGGATTTGACTACGAGATTACGGCTACTCGAAGCTTCGCCTCAAAGCACCAAGGAGGAAGTCGTAGCTGCTCTACGACTTCTCGTAACTCCAAGGAGGAAGTTGTAGCTCCTCTACGACTTCTCCGTAACTCCTCGTAACTCGAGGAGGTAGTCATAGCTTTTTTACGACTTCTCGCAATCAGCTACGACTTTGAGTACTCGGCTACAACTTCGAGAATATCTAGGATGCGTGGATGCGACAGGGCTCCGTCCGTGGGGACTTAGGATGGCAATCTCACTTGGGGCAATTTTCTTCTTTTCTGGAATCAAAACAAAATGACTCAACTTACATTGTTCAAGCTTCTGTTATTTATAGAGTGCATGGAAGTTTACCGATCGTGCCATCCCACGATCTCTAACTTTCTCATGCAAAAACGCATGCACTCAATGCTGACCATTAACCGGTCCGTATGCAATGGTTGAAACGTCTCCGGCCATTACTTACATTGATTGTATTCAATGGTTTGGGACCACTGCTATGAATAGCATTCAACAAAGGATGTGCAAGAAAACGCACATTAAGATAAAATCTCATTATTCTGCCGATTACATGCACAAGCACAAACAAAACTTCATCACCTATCGTCCTTAGTTATTCCATCGTACTTGAATCACTAAATATGCTGATGAATTCTGTACTGAACCTAAATCCCAAAAGCCAATTTATCTGACTTGCTGAGCCCGTACGTGTAACATGAATTGCTGAGTTCCTTGAGAAAGTAAGGAAACCCTGCTACTCAAAAGGACAGGAACAATGGGAACATAGACGAACTAGGAAACACCGCGTGTGCTCTCAGATACAACATAACCAAACCCAAGATGATCTCAAACCGAATCCAAATCAAATCAGAATCGCGTCACTGGAGCATACACGAAAATGCATGAACATCCAAATGAAACCTGTACCGAATTACCGCTAAACCCTAGATCTAGAATTACCGCGATGTGAATTAAGCATTTTTCACGGGCTCGCTGGGCTGCATGTCTACTTGGGATTTCTTGCAGTTGGTTGTAACTAATGGGTCTGTTCTTTTTTTTTATTTCGGTTTATAGTTTTTGAGCTATTAGTAAGAAAGAGTACAGAGTAATAAAAACTCACGTGTAGTTTTAGCCGATATAAATGAATTCGTTATAGTGTATACTACAATCAACTTGTAGATATCATTATAAAAAATATTTTATTTAAAAATTAGTTAATGTAGAAAGCTGAAAAGTACTTCTTGAAAGCTGAAAAGAAGTGGCCCGCGCAAGTTAGGAAGGTATGTTAAGCTAATCAACTACATCCTTAATAGTTTGGCCAGAGATGCATCAAATCACTAGTCTGTCCAGCAATTAATTAGCCTCCTAAGCCTGGAGGAATTAGCTGCTCCAAGCTAGGTAGGCACTACTCCAGCAGCTTCAGGTTTGCTACATCTGCAACATTGACCACCGACAAGTGAGAATGAATGAATTGATGCAACTTTGTGGCATGCCATTCAAAAGGGTATTCGTTCTCCCTCCACTATGAGCTAATGCTATATGACGGTATTTTCACCTTGTTAATGGCCGTAATCATTTCTCTTTTTCACTAAAGATTTTTGAGAAAATTGATTCTATACCACTGAATAGTATCCACTTCTACAAAATACGGTTGAAAAATACTCTCTCTATTATATACCACTGAATTACACCAAAATTCAATTATATACCATTGCCGTTAGCGCAATGTTAGTGGAGGCCGTTATCTTTTGAAAAAAGACCCAAATGCCCCTCCAAAAGACTGAAAACCTTATTTATTTAAAATAGCAAATAACCTCTAAAAATTATGAAAATTCATAGGGGGTGTTGTTCAACGTGTCAG